>CAUYPK010152750.1:0-48761 GCA_963574355.1 Loris lydekkerianus
GGGTGGTTTTTTGTAGACAAAAAGGGCTGGGGTATTGTTATTTTTTTTTTTTTTTTTTTTTTTTTTTTTTTTTTTTGAGACAGAGCCTCAAGCTGTTGCCCTGGGTAGAGTGCTATGCCATCACAGCTCATAGCAACCTTCAACTCCTGGGCTCAAGCGATTCTCCTGCCTCTGCCTCCCAAGTAGCTGTGACTACAGGCACCTGCCACAGTGCCCAGCTATTTTTTGGTTGCAGCCATCATTGTTGTTTGGTGGGCCCAGGCTGGATTTGAACTCGCCAGCTCAGGTATATGTGGCTGGTGCCTTAGCCACTTGAGCCAGAGATGCTGAGCCTTTTTTTTTTTTTTTAAAGTGAGACTCTGTCTCACTTTATCGCCCTCAGTAGAGTGCTGTGGCATCACAGCTCACAACAACCACCAACTCCTGGTCTTAGGCGATTCTCTTGCCTCAGCCTCCTGAGTAGCTGGGACTACAGGTGCCTGCCACAATGCCTGGCTAGTTTTGTTGTTATTGTTGCAGTTTGGCCAGGGCCGGGTTCAAACCTGCCACCTTTGGTATATGGGGCCGGCGCCCTACTTACTGAGCCATAGGCGCCACCCCGGGGACTGTTGTAAATGTAAAGTGTAGATATAAAGTGGCTACAGAGACAAGGAAGTGGAATGCCATGTGTCACCCTGGTGGGATCCTACACAGAAGCTACAGCTATGACCAGCATTACTGGGACAACTGGGGCAATTTGTATGGACTGTATGTTGGATGACAGCATCATATCAGTGACACTGTGGTTAGGAAGCAGAATGTCTTTGTTCTTAGGAGATGCCTACAGAAGGGTTGGGGGAAGTGTTAGGATGGCTTCAACTGCCTCACACACGGGCCAACGAGATAGATAGTGAGAGGTAAGTGGATGGGAGGGGAGAGATATGAAGGATGGATGGATGGATGGAACAAATGAGACAAGAGACAAACTTAACAACTGGTGACTGTGGGAAAGAGAGCTATGTGGGTGATGGTCATACTGTTCCTGCCACACTTCACTCGTCCATTGCAGTCACCCAGGTGAGAGAAGAAGAAACCTGGATTAGGGCCACCAGCATTGTGTGAGGAGGGGACAGAGAAGGAAAGAGATTTAGGAAGTGGACTTCATGGAATCTGAAAGAGGAGGATACGTGGTCTCAGCTCCTGACCTGGGTGTCTGCATGGAGGGCTGTGCCCTTTGCTGAGAGCAGAGGGCTGGGGATGGTATGTGCCAATGCTGCCCATGGCGGATTTGAGTGCCCTGAGGAGGAGGTTTTGAGGTTGTGGATGCTCTGCAAAGGGTCAGGGCAGGGGATGGCAGGGTTTTGAGATGTGGCATCTTCGGCATGGAGGAGATGCTCTGCAGTTAGCTTACTGCCCACAGGTTGATCGTGGCTGAACAGATGAGATAGTAGTGAGACAGCAGCATCTAAAGCACTTTTCTGGATATTCTGGGCATTGTGCTAAGCAAGGGTGTTGCGCAGGCTCACTCTGGGCTCCCCTGACCCCTCTCTTCTTCCTCACTGGCCACTCCATCTTGGTCACCTTTGCTGACACCTCTTCTGTCCCACTTTTAAATATCAGATGTCCCAGAGCCCAGTCCTGGGTCCTTGTGTTCTCTTCCTATACACCCAACTGCTTGGCCCATGGTACTCCTGAGTCCCCACCTCTGGCCTTGATTTCTTTCCTGAACACCAGTTCCTCTCTACAGACCTGCTCTGCACTGAGTGTATGACAGCACCTCCAGCTCAGCACAGCACTCCTGTGTCACTCATCAAGTAGGCTCTGTCCAGTGCTGAAGAAACAGCAGTGAACAAACAGGCAAGACCCCACCCTTATGGAGCTGACAACCCAGTGGCAGAAAGGAGGACAAAAAAGCATATGAAGAAAATAGATCAGAGGCAGGGCACAGTGGCTCACTCCTATAATCCTAGCATTCTGGGAGGCAGAGGTGGGTAGATTACTTGAGCTCAGGTGTTAGAGAATAGCCTAAAACATAGTGAGACCCTGTCTCTACTAAAAATAGAAACACTGAGGCAAGAGGATAACTTGAGCCCAAGAATTTGAGGTTGCTATGAGCTGTGATGCCATGGCGCTCTAGTCAGGGTGACATAATGAAACTGACTCAAAAACAAGCAAAAACAAAATCAGAGCGTGCTATTTGGAGAACTGCAACAAGGAGCTGTGAGAGTGAGTGACTGGATAGACAGGCAGGGCCTTTTGGGGAGGTTGAGATGTGAGTGGGCAGGAGTTGGCAGGTCAGAGGTGTTAAAGTGTGAACAGAGCTGGGGGGTTTGAGGAGTGGAAGGAAGGTCGGGGGCTGAAAGCAGGTGGAGCATGGGAGAGGCATGGAGAGGAGGCTGGTGCAGGGGCGACCAGTAACTTGATCCTCCACCAAACCGGTTTCAATGTCACTGGCTGGCTGGAAGCTTAGGCCCCAAATACTAAGTTATTCCAGTTCCTATTTCTTTACTTTTTATATCCAAGTCGTTGGCATTCCCATTAGCACTTTCCCAGAACACACCCCACATCTGTCCCTTTTTTGCCATCTCCAAGACAACTCCAGGCCAGACCAATGATGCCCCTTCAAGCCTTTCTCCCTCTATCTTCTCAAAACATGAATCAGATCTGGTCATCCTGCTCCCACCTCCTGCTTATGTCAGGCCCCTGGAGAAGGGTTCGTGGGAAGAGGTAATAACACAAGGGAACCAAATGCCTCCCTGGAGTGCAAATGGTCTGAAAGGGGGGGATTTTGTACTTGCTCTTGGGCAGCAGATAAAGGAGCCTCCTATGTGATCCAGTTGATCAGAGCCTGTCACCACACCCACCTGGTGGCAGGTTTCTGAATTGCAGGCAGGGGACCACCCACGAGGAATTAGCCAGCTCTCTGATGCTTGGGACTCTTTGACTCCTCTCTCTGGGCACCTCCCTGTTTGCACAGCACAGTCCATGGGGCAGGCTGTGCAGGGCTTGGGTGGCTGAGGGACAGGATACAGAATGCCCACAGACATCTAGAGGGCCAGCTGTGTGCCCACTAAGGGGCAGCAGGAATGAAGTCAGATCCTAGGTAGACCAGGTTCAAAGGAGGCTTAAGATAGTGGGAAACAGGCGGTTCTGGGGTCAGGGGTCCCTGGGAGTGGTGGCAAACATCATCTCAGCCAGTACTCATACCTAGAAGGCGGGGAGGGCCTAGGATAAGGCGGGACACAGAGCTGGGGGACACAGCACAGCGTACACCAAGCACCTACAGCATCCAGGCACTGTCCATGCCCCGCAGAAGGGATAGAAAAGAAGGCAGGGACCCCACCTGAAAGAAACTTGCTGGGGAGAGAGCAGTTAAACAAATAACTAGATGACAGGGGTGAAGGAGAAGGACCAGGGAAGGCCTCTCTAAGGAGAGACCCCAAGGCCAAGAGGAGCCAGCCAAGTGAGGAGGGAAGAGCTGGTCAGACAGAGGCAGCCGCAGGAGCACAGGCCCTGGAGAGGAGCAGAATCCACAGGCCCTGTGGATTCTGAGAAACTGAAAGGAGGGAGAGTGAGTGGGGGAGGGCCTATGGGGGCTGCTGAGGCCAGGCAGGGTGGGGGCACAGCAGACCGGGCAGAGCCTTGCAACCCTGGGAAATCCTGGGTTTAGTTCACGTGCACTTGGGAGCCCATGAAGCTTTTTTGGCTTTTAAAAAGCTTTTTATTTTGAAATAATCTCAGATTTATAGAAGAATTACAGAGATCATATAGTTTCCATTGTACCCCCCACTCGAGTTCCCCTAATGCTAGCATCATATATAACCACAGTGTGATGATGAAACACCAAACACTAATATCAGTGCAATACTACTCACTAAGCTACAGACTTTACTGGGATTCATCAGTGTTTCCACTAATACCCTTTTCTCTTCCAATCCAGCATCCCACCTTGCATACAGCCACCCTGTCTCCTCTGTGCTTTTCAATCTGTGACAGTTTTTCTGTCTCTCCTTGTCTTCCCCTGACAAAGGTGATACAATCACATTTGCCTTTGGAAAGGATCTCCCTGGATGGAATGATGACATTGGGCCAGAGCATACATGTGTGGGAGGCTACTGCAACCATCCGGGAGAAAAGTGACGGTGGCTTGGAGTAGGGAGGGGCGTGGAGATACAAGGGGCAGGAGGATATAGATTGTATTTTAGCGTGGCCACAGGTGGCAACAACATAAATTCTGAGTGTGCCACATGCTCGAATCGTGCCAGGTGCTGGAGACTCAGACTTCAGAGCTCAGAGGCTAGAGGGGGCAGAGGCTGCAAAGGGGGAAAAGAGAGGACCGGAAGCATGCAGGGCTCCTTCAAGGGGAGGCCTCAGTACCCTTTACTTCTCTCCTGAACCATCAGCCCAGGGACACGTGTGTAGCTCGTAGCCCATACCTGCTCCGTATGGGGAAATTGAGAGGGATGGAGGGTGACAATGAGGTCACAGTGACCCCATTATGGGTTAGGAATTGTGAAGGGGTCACTGTTGATGACAGTCACAGTTGCCCCCTAGCCCAGCACTTCTGAAACTGTTAAGTTGCAAACAAGTCACCCAGAGGGAGTTCGGGTGGGAACTAAGATTCTGCATTTCTACCAAACTCCCAGCTGCCAGTTTATGAAAGGCTGTCCATCCCCTCGCCCATCCCACCCTCATGGCAGCCCTGGGAGGAGCCTCTGTAGCAGAAGCATTTGGGTACAAGGAACAGGAACCTTCTGGATTTACCACATGTGAAAAAATGCTCACTAGCAGAAATCTGGGGAATTTCTCAGAATCTGACCACAGGAAATGGAACTGAGAAGGGAAAGTTGTTAGGTAGCCACTGCCAGTCCACCTCTCCCTTTCTGGGGTCACATGGGCTATTGTCAAAACTGCCCTCTGCCGATTTGCTTCTTTGGCTTGTCTGTGGACACCAGACTATGTGGTTTTCCAGCTTGGGAACCCACTTCCCACTAACTGAGTCAGTCTGTGTCTCAATTTCAAAATTCCTGATCTCAGCTCAAGACAGGCATCCAAGCCCTTGACTAATCAGCCTTAGTCAGAGAGGTAGAGTCGCTTGGTATGGATAGTGGGACCTCTAAGAAGAGGGGGTGGGATTTGCCCTGATCATTGGACCTAGGCACAAAGAAAGGTAGTATGTGAGAGCATCATAGACCCTCGCTTTACCTTGGACCTCCCTCTTCTCTCTCCAGACACCGGCAGTGGGAGCCGGAGTGCAGGACAGCACTGGGCAAAGCTCCGTGGAGAAAGTGGGTACTTCTCTTGGGAGAGGCAGAGGGCAGCACTGACACAGGCTTCCTCCAAGACACCACAGAGTGGGCCTCGAGATGCCACCTCCCAGGCTTCCTCTGCCCAGAGGGACATAGCCCAGGCTGCTTCAACACAACGCAGTACCCCCCAAGCCTCCTCTCCTCCCCGAATCACCCAGAGGGACAACCCCAGGACATCATCCACCCAACAGGACACCCACAGGTCCACTCAATACACTCGCAGGGCTTCCTCTCCCTCAAGAATCACCCAACGGGATAACCCCCAAACCTTGTCCACCCGACAAAATCCTCAACTTTCCTCTCCCTCTAAAACCACACAGCAAGACAAACCCAGAACCTCTTCTACCCAACAGGACAACCCCCAAACTTTTTCTACCTCTATTCCCCAATGGGAAAACCCCAGAGCATCCTGTGCCCAACGGGACAATCCTAGAGTCTCCTCTCCCAACAGAACCACCCAAAGGGACAACTCCAGAACATCTTGTGCCCAACGGAACGATCCCAGATCCTCATCTCCCAACAGAACCACCCAACAGGACAACTCCAAAATTTATTGTGCCCAACGGAACAATCCCAGATCCTCATCTCCCAACAGAACCACCCAACAGGATAACTCCAGAACATCTTGTGCCCAACAAAACAAGCCCAGATCCTCATCTCCCAACAGAACCACCCAACAGGACAACTCCAAAATTTCTTGTGCCCAACGGAACAATCCCAGATCCTCATCTCCCAACAGAACCACCCAACAGGACAACTCCAGAACATCTTGTGCCCAACGGAACAAGCCCAGATCCTCATCTCCCAACAGAACCACCCAACAGGACAACTCCAGAATTTCTTGTGCCCAACGGGACAATCCCAGATCCTCTTCCCCCAAGAGAACCACTCAACGGGACAACTCCAGAACATCTTGTGCCCAACAGGACAAGTCCAGATCCTCATCTCCCAACAGAATCACCCAGAGGGACAACTCCAGAACATCTTGTGCCCAACGGAACAAGCCCAGATCCTCATCTCCCAACAGAACCACCCAACATGACAACTCCAAAATTTCTTGTGCCCAACGGGACAATCCCAGATCCTCTTCTCCCAACAGAAACATCCAACAGGAAAACCCCAGAACATCTTGTGCCCAACTGGACAATCCCAGATCTTCCTCCCCTAGCAGAACTGCTCAACGGGAGAACTCCAGAACTTCTTGTACCCAACAGAACACCCCCAGATCCTCTTCTACCCAACAAGACAACCCTAAACCCTCTTATACCAAATGGGATAACCTTAGAACCGCTTATACCCAACGGGACAACCCACATTCCTCTTCTTTACAACAGGACAACCCTAGAACCTCCTCCCCTCAATGCTCCACCCAAAAGGACAATCCCAGACCATCATCTCCCCACCGCTCTGCTCAACGGAACAATCCCAGGCATTCCTCTCCCCATCGTACCAACAAAGACATCCCCTGGGCCTCCTTTCCTCTCCGGCCAACTCAGAGTAAGAGAACCCGAACCTCTTCCCCATCTCGCTCTAAGCAAAGTGAGGTTCCTTGGGCATCCATTGCCCTCCGGCCAACCCATGGTGATAGGTCTCAGACCTCATCTCCCACTAGACCAGCCCCGCATGACCCACCCCAGTCCTCTTGCCCAACCCGGCAAAACTCACTGTCCCGAGCCACCTTTTCCTCCCACAACCCAGGTCATCAGAGTGCCTCCCCAACTTCCTTGCCTCTGTACCCCACTCCCCGGGCTGCTTCCCAGACCTCTCCTGAGCCCTCCCAGCTTTCATGTGCTGTGTGCATTGGGCACCGGGATGCCCCTCGAGCCTCTTCGCCTCCTCGTTATTTGCAGCATGACCCCTTTCCCTTCTTCCCAGACCCCCATATACCTGAGACTGAATCGCCCCATCATGATCCCCCTTATATACCACCTGCTGTGTGCATTGGGCACCGAGATGCCCCCCGGGCATCCTCACCCCCCCGCCACACCCAGTTTGACCCTTTCCCCTTTCTTCCAGACACATCAGATGCCTCTGAGAACCAGTCCCCCCAACATGAACCTCCCCAGTTCCCTCCACCTGTTTGCATCGGGTACCGAGATGCACCTCGGGCCTCCTCTCCACCACGCCAGGCCCCAGAGCCTTCCCTCTTGTTCCAGGACCTGCCCAGGGCCAGCACTGAGAGCCTGGTCCCTTCCATGGACTCTCTGCACGAGCCCCCCCACATTCCCACACCTGTGTGTATTGGACACCGGGATGCACCCTCCTTCTCGTCCCCACCACGACAGCCTCCTGAGCCCTCCCTCTTCTTCCAGGACCCCCCTGGGACTAGCATGGAGAGCCTGGCCCCCTCCACGGATTCTCTGCATGGCTCCCCAGTGCTGATCCCCCAAGTGTGCATTGGGCACCGGGATGCACCTCGAGCCTCCTCCCCGCCCCGCCACCCCCCCAGTGACCTAGGGCTCATGGCACCCTCACCACCAGGCAGCTTGGGGGGCTCCCGGGGCTCAGCGCCCCCTGGAGACACCAGGCACAACTTGGAGAGAGAGGAGTACACCGTGCTGGCTGACCTGCCACCACCCAGGAGGCTGGCCCAGAGGGAGCCAGGGCCCCAAGCTCAGTGCAGCAACGGAGGCCGCACCCGCAGCCCTGGCCGAGCAGAGGTGGAGCGCCTCTTCGGGCAAGAGCGCAGGTGAGCCCAGGGCAGGGTTAGCCAGGTGAGCTGGGGAGGAGGCTTGGCTCCAGGGTTAGCTTGCCAGAAGAAAGTGTTCAAATCCTCCTGCCCTTCCACTGTGCAAAGTTGGGCAAGTCACTACACTTTTGCATATTAGTTTTTTTGAGGATTAAGCTATTCTGTGCATAATTTAGTGGATAAAAGCCAAGACCAGAGTCAGGCAGGCAGAGTTCAAATCCTAAGTAAAAACTATTTCCCGACCTGTGTGACCTGGCAAAGTGATTTAACGTACCTGAGCCTCAGTTTCCTCATTTATACAATGGGGGAGAACTGTAGCACATTTATTTAAATGAGGTCAAACTCTCAAATTCTTTGCTTGATTCAGACCCATAGGTTTATTTTTTCTTTCTTCCTTGCATGAGGGAGAAGAATATGCCCACAATTCTTTTCTGTGTTAGCAAAGAACTATGTGGTCCCCATGTAGTTCAGAAACAGAGACATCAGTTTAAAACATGGCTAAGGGCCGGGCAAGATGGCTCACGCCTATAATCCTAGCACTCTGTGAGGCTAAGGCAGGTGGATTGCTTGAGTTCAAAACCAGCCTGAGCATGAGTGAGACCCCGTCTCTAAAAAATACCCTGGCATTGTGGCCAATGCCTGTAGTCCCAGCTACTCAGGAGGCTGAGGCAAGAGAACCACTTGAGCCCAGGAGTTGGAGGTTGCTGTGAGCTATGATGCCATGGCACTGTACCCAGGGTGACAAAGTGAAACTGTCTCAAAATAAAAAATAAATTAAAATTAAAATAAAACACATGGCTAGAGCCACATTTAAAAAAATTTTTTTGGAGACAGAGTCTTAAGTTGTCGCCCTCGGTAGAGTGCCATGGTGTCACAGCTCACAGCAACCTCAAATTCTTGGACTTAAGCAATTCTCTTGCCTCAGCCTCCTAAGTAGCTGGGACTACAATGCCCAGCTATTTGGTTGTAGTTGTCACAATTGGCACGCCCGAGCTGGATTCAAACCCACCAGCTCCAGTGTATGTAGTTGGTGCCCTAGCCACTGAGCTACAGGTGCCGAGCCTAGAGCCACATATTTTAAATAAGAGAACTACAAGTTTTTTAGAGGGTAAACATTATTCCTGGGACACAGTGACAACACCTGAAGTGTGAATGTCCAGGTGTCTTGTCAGCCTCCTTAATTAGCAATGCATATCACTGGAAGGAGAAATATTTCCACTTGATCCATTAAGTATCCAGGTGACAATCATGGAGTTCCAGCATTAGTGTAATTCTTTCTTTGGCCTTTTTTTTTTTTAGTGCAATTTTAAGTTCACAGCAAAGTTGAGTAGAAAACTGTTCCAAGCCCACCCTCTCCCACCGTCACACTAGAGTGGTGCATTTGTTATAATCCAGGAGCCTACATTGACAAAATCACCCAAAACCCTAAGTCCATAGTTGACATTAGGGTTCATTCTTGGTATTGTATGTGCTGTGGGTTTGAACAAATGCATGATGACAAGTACCACCATTGTATATCACATGGAGTAGTGTCACTGCCCTAAAAGTTCTCCATATCTTTTTTTTTGAGACAGAGTTTCACTTTGTTGCCCTTGGTAGAGTGCCATGGTGTCACTCCTCATGGCAGCCTCAAACTCTTGGGCTCAAGCGATTCTGTTGTTTCAGCCTCCCGAGTAGCTGGGACTACAGGCGCCTGGCTATTTTTTTAGAGACAAGCGTCGTGCACTTGCTCAGGCTGGTCTCGAACCTGTGACCTCAGGCAATCCACCTGCCTCAGCCTGGATTACAGGCGTGAGCCAGTTTGCCTGGCCTAAGTTCTCCGGATCTTTAGCTTTTTTATGGTTACTATTTTCAGCCTGATGTCAGTTTGCATATCTTTGTCTAATCTGATAACTCCACAGGGACACTAAGGTTTTTAAACCAAAGTTAATTTTTTTTTTTTTTTTTTTTGGCCCCAGCTGGGTTTGAACCTGCCTCCTCCGGCATATGGGGCTGGCGCCTTACTCCTTTGAGCCACAGGCGCCACCCCAGAATAACTTTTAGAGAGAAAAAGTTTATAATAAAAATCAGGGATATGTTTACACTTTTATTAACCATATTTAATTGTTTACATCTGTGTATTTTGTTCTACTGTCTTTGAAGTAGGTTATTACCCTTTAATCAAGGTTTTATAACCACTAATTAAGTTTTTTCCTCTTCCATGGCACGTTTCCAAGTAGAATACCATTTGTCCTCTAAAAATTAAATTTTTAAAACTATTAAAACACCTATGTAAGGGACAGACTGGAATTTACTGTCCTTACTGGGGACTTGTGGGTGGCTTTTCTCCCATTTATTCATCTGACATGTATTTATTGAGCATCTACTCTGTCCAAGCATTATTCTGAACTGGAAAATTTTTCTTTTTGTTTGGCAGATTTGGCCGGGACTGGGTTTGAACCTGCCACCTCCGGTATATGGGGCCGGTGCCCTACTCCCTTGAGCCACAGGCGGCACCCTGGAAAATTTTTCTTAAAGGGCTATCATGTCAAAGCATTAGGAGTTTTAGCTTGATATCTTAACTTTTTTTTCCCTTAGATGCCTTTGGAATCTCTTATCTTAAAGCCATATAGACCTTCTGTGGTCTCTTGAATCCAAACCAGAACCTTCTTTGGATTTGCTAGACTTGACAGCCTTGGTCTTTTAATTCTCTCTGGAGGTTGAAAAACCCAGCTAAGCTTCCAAAGGAAATGTGTTTCCTTTGTCATCTTTAATGCAGCCATACCAACCCTCAGGAACAGGTGGGCATGAGGAGACACTGTTGTTCCGGCTTCAGAGAAGGGGGGTCTCCATTGGGGTCTCAAGATCTTCTTGAGTCCCTCACTCCTATCTCTCAATTCTGCATGGGGGAAAAAAGGAAGGAGAATTCTCAGAAGGAATGCTCATCGAGCAAGCTGGAGCCTGTATGGAAAATACATCCATTTGAAGGAGAACGCCCATGTGCCTTGACGCTCTGCGCTGGGTATTATCCATCCTTCTTCTCCTATCTTCCCCAGTAGGGAGAAACAACCCACACAGTCACGTTTGCAGCTTCTGCTTCACGAGGCTCCTATACCCCAGTTTTAGAGGAAACTCATTCTAAGGCCTCAGCTCTCACAGAGCAAGGAAACTCACTCATCTAAGATTAAAAACTGGGCAGCGCCTGTGGCTCAAAGGGGTAGGGCGCCGGTCCTATACGCTGGAGGTGGCGGGTTCAAACCCAGCCCCAGCCCCGGCCAAAAACCACAAAAAAAAAAAAAAAAATTAAGATTAAAAACTGAACCTGCCAGGAGTGATGGCTCACGCTAATCCCAGCAGGAGGCTGAGACAGGTGGATTGCCTGAGCTCATGGGTTTGAGACCAGCCTGAGCAAGAGTGAGACCCTGTCTCTCAAAAGAAAAAGCCAGATGTTGCAGCAGGTGCCTGTAGTCCCAGCCACTCAGGAGGCTGAGGCAAGAGAATCGCTTAAGCCCAAGAATTTGAGGTTGCTGTGACCTCTACCAAGGGTAACAAAGTGAGACTTTATCTCAAAAAAATAAATAAATAAATAAATAAATAAATAAAATAAAAAATGAACCTGAGGCTGGATGTAGTAGCTCACTCCTGTAATCCTAGTACTCTGGGAGGCCAAGGCAGGCAGATCCCTGAGGTCAGGAGTTCAAGACTAGCCTGAGCAAGAATGAGACACTGTCTCTACTAAAAATAGAACAAGTAAATTAAAATAAAAATTGAACCTGCTGAGGGAGTCCTCAAGTTTAGAAACACTTAACTCCAGAGAACTTTGCTTCCTCCCTGAATTAGTTGCTAAGGATTGCTAAAAGGTCAAATTACTGTACTTTATGAATCTGATTCTGATGACATTGGCAAAAGCCATAAACCCCAACCCCATCCTTTAATACTCTCCAAAGCTTCTGCATCGTTCCAGCACAGTTCCTTGGCTGCAGGATGACTGCGGGGAGCAGGTCTCACCTGTGGACACCTGTGCAGAGCTTCCTCCTACCTTGATTTTTGCCGGCTCACTCTGCGCTCTCCATGGGATCCAGGGTTGTCTTTTTCTGGCTTCTCCTGGTTTGGTTCAGCCACTAGGGACAAGGGCTCCATTTACCAACTGAGATGAAGTCAGACTCACAAACTCCATTGAAATAAATATACACCGAGCAGTTGGGTCTTTTCTTGTGATCCCCTTACATAGGGGAAGGGAGACATGTGCCCACCTTCAGAGATGTCATGTTCAATATTAATAACTGCAGCTCCCAATTGTTAGCAATGACCTAGGACCAGACTCTTTACACAGGTTAGAGATTCTCTTTGTCAGATGTGGCAACACCTGTAGTCCAGATGTCTTAGAAATGACGTTTGCCTGAACAGTTGATGTTGGCCTTTGTGGAGTTGTTAGGGAGGAGAGAATGTTTCTGTCTCCTGGTCTCACTGAGAGGTCTTTTGCCAACAGCTAGGATCACCTTGAGTTTCAAAGCCTAAGTGCTGGAATTCTATTCCAAGGCAAAGAAATCCAAAATGTACCATATGGACAGGGAAAGGACAGAAAGAATGGACTACAAGGACACGTAACATTCTGTCTCTCCCGTCCCCACCACATGGGTTGTGTGAGATGGGATGAGATCGTGTGTACAAGTGCTTGGTGCCTGGAACATAGGAAGTGCTCAATAAATGTTTACCATAATAATTCTGTGCACACTGTGCCTGGTACACAGTAGGTGCTCAATAAATTATAATTCCCACTAGGACCAGTCTAACCTTTATCTGGGGGTGGCTGATAGGCTACTTGGGGTGGTGGTGATGGGGAGTACTGAGTGAGATGGTGGCAGCCATGGCAGCCAAGGCAAGGCCCCCCCCCACCCCTTTACTCACCACTTTTCTCATATCAACTTCACAACAGCCTTAGGAGGCAGAACATTCCCATTTTTCAGAAGGGGAAACTGGACCGGGTGCAGTGGCTCAGGCCTATAATCCTAGCACTCTGGGAGGCTGAGGTGGGTGGATTGCCTGAGCTCACAGGTTCGACACCAGCCTGAGCGAGAGTGAGACCCCATCTTTAAAAAATATCCAGGTGTTGTGGCAGGCGCCTGTATTCCCAGCTATTTGGGAGGCAGAGGCAAGAGAATCGCTTGAGCCCAAGAGTTTGAGGTTGCTGTGAGCTGTGATGCACTCTACTAAGGGTGATGAAATAACTGTCTCCAAAAAAAAAAAAAAGGAAGGGGAAACTGAGGCCAGCTTTCACTTAGGGCCCTTCAATGGGCTTGCAGTGAGTCCCTGAATCTCCTACATCTCCTGGTGGTGGTGGGAGTGGAGATGTTGGAGTGCTGGGAGTGAGACAATCGCAAAGGCCCTCAGGGAAGCTGCATTTGCTCATAGGAAGTCCGAGGCACCAGGGACCTTCCAGGCCCGGGAAGAGGGACGGTTGCAGCGGCCCAGCCAAGGTCAGAGCCAACTTCTCCGAAGACAGTCCAGCCCTGCCCCCAGCAGGCAGGTGAGCAGTGCCACAGGGCCCCAACATCCCCCTAGAGGTCAGGCAAGGGACCCTGTGAATATGTCAGAGCCCCAGTCATGGGTGTTCAGCTCTCCTCCTCTCTCCTCTCCCAAGGGCCAGTAGCTCTTGGCAAAATACAAAGCACCCCAAATTTGTCCTTTGAAGATAAGCCCCCACACTATCTGCTTCTTTCATTAGGTGCCTGCTATTTTGAGATTTTGGGGAAAGCCTCAGATGCATCAATCTGGCCCTAAGGGCTCTCTGGGGGGGACTCCAAAGAAACTTAGAGGGCAAGGCCCAATGCAGAAGAATGGGGTGTCAGTAGTGGAAACTCCAGCACCTGATACCCCAGGTTGGATCAGTATCTTAGGGGGAGGGGGAAGCCAGAGGAGTGAGTAGCTCTTTGCAGATCTCTCTCTCTCTGGAACTGTGAAAAGTGGGTGAGAGGGAAGAGCTGACCCCTGAGAGAGAGAACCCAGGGAACCTATGTGCTTTTTGACCTAGTTTGATCCAGGCTGCTTTGTGGTCAGCCTTGCCTCTCCCAGGGCCTGACTATGACAAGCAGAGGCCACCTAGCCTTACCCATTCCCGCACCTCATCCTCAGGTGACCAAGCCCCCTGCCAAAAAGGCAGAACCAGCGGAGCCCCCTCATTCCAGGAGTCCTGAGAGGCAGCCTGAGGGGGACCGGCGGCTCCAGTGGTCCTCCCTATCCCCCAGGACATCAGCTAGGACCTCTGAGAGGGAGCTGCGGACAGAGAGACCTCCAGAAAGTGGCCAAGCAGGCCGGAGACAGCCTCTGGGGGAGTGGCAGAGTCAGGAGGAACCACCAGGGTCCCAGTGCCCTCACAGGCCTAGGGAGAGGAGCTGGAGCAGCCAGGAGGAGGGCCCGGACCCTGGGGGCTGGCAAAGATACGGGGAGCCCAGCCTGCGGGCTGCCAGAGCCCCGGAGGAAGCATGGAAGGGCCCTCCCAGGGAGTATAGGGAGAGCTGGGGACAGTCGGAGGGCTGGGGGGAGCTCCCCAGGAAGCCGGCCCAGAGGGATTGGGGCAGCCTGCAGGAACTGTCGAGTCCCCACCAGCCTATGAGCCCTGCGGAGAGCTCCTGGGCAGGCCCAGCCGAGTTCTCAAACCGCTGGCAGCCTGAGACACCCACTGGCCCTGAGAGGCACCCCGAGCTTGACTGGACTGACCTACTGGGCCTTCTCCGGGCACCTGGGGAAGGCGCCTGGGCCCGTCTCCCAAGGCTGGACTGGCAGGGCCTCCTGGAGCTCCTGCAGGCCCGGCTGCCCCGCAAGGACCCAGCTGGACACTGGGGTGACCCGGCCAAGGCTTCAGGGCCAGAGCCAAGTCCCCCAGACACAAAAGAAGTCCTGGAGCAAGAGCAACACAGCCAGCCTGAAGGCTGGGCTGAAGCTACCCCAGTCAATGGACACGGCCCTGGGCAGTGGCCCCAGAGCCCCGCTGAGCCGCCCAGCCCTGCCCACACCTCCACCCAGTGGCCAAAGACCAAAATGACAAGTGGACCAGAGACCTCTACTATGGCCGGCCTGGAGCAGATGGGCCAGCCAGCGAGCAGAAGCCCCAGCTTGCCAGAGCTAGAGGTACGTCAGTTCCACCTCCCAAAGGTAACCAGAAAGTCAGCCCATCCCAGACTTAGAAAGGCCTCCCCTGTGAGTAGCCTGGGCTCCTGCACACCCTGCATGCTCAGACCTCATCCTCCCTGCTACCAAGACCCGCCCTGACCACCAAGCTGGCCCAACAGTGGTCATGACCGACACGTTTTTGAGCATTTACTACATGCTGAACCTAAGTCTGAATGTTTTACATGGACTTTTTCCATTTAGTCTCCACAGCAATCTGATGAGAAAGACATTATTTATGGAAAAGGCAACTAAGGCAAAGAATTATGCAACTTGTCCAAGATCACAGAGCTAGTGGGAGGTAGAACCCAGGTCTGGTTGATATAGACCACCCGGAGGCCTCAAGCAAGATGCTCTGGCCAGGGCCTGCTCCCCTCCTGGCCCTACCACATCTTGCTTATGTTGTGTCCGGCAGTGGGTACCTGCCCCTGCCTGGGACTGCAGCCATTGAGGTCATGTCCTCTCCCCTCCATCCTGCTGTACCCCAAGTTCATGACTCCAGGGCAGTGTCGCTGACCCCTCTGTGATTCCTATAATTCTTCTCAAGCACAGAGAAGAGGCTGCAAAAATGCTCACTGAGTTGAGTGGGCTGCCAAGACAGACTGCTTAGATGTGGGCCATGTGCAAAGATAGCCACATGCCTGACACACAGTAGGTGCTCACACTTCCCCAGCTTAGTAGTACTTTGGTGCTGCCTCAAATCCCAGAGTATTTATCTGAAGATGCAAGAGGGTCTAGGGGCAGGGTCCTGGAACCCAGAGCCCTGCAGCCTAGCATCAGCTCCCTATGAGGATGGCACGGGGTTTTGGATACCAGCTTCTCTTGGCCTCAGTCTCCTGGAAAATAGGCCCACTGCTTCCCTAGCAAGCAGCACTGGGTGGTGTGGAGACTCCTGCTGTTCTTCCGAAGCCTCCTCATCTCCTGGGTGCATGGTCTAATGCTATGTCCTCCCCATGTTCTCTGTGCCAGGCCCTCAGCACAGTGTTTATATGTCTTGCCACATGTGGCTCAAGTAGATATGAGACAGCAGCTACTGTCTCCATTTTACAGATGAAGAAACTGAGGCTTAGACTTGTTATAGGCATTTGCCAGGAGTCTCATGTACATACGTTGTGAGATACAAGAGCAGTGTCCACTCCAAAGTGTGCTTTCAGCCACCACATTGTGAAGTCCCCAACAGGACTGGGGACTCCCTTGTCCCCTGCATTTCCCTCTAATCAATTCAGTGCACAGACACCAGAAATGCAAGAATTAGTCAGCTTGGTCCTTTCCTCGAGTTGCCGTTAGACTGGTTGGAGAGGCAAGTAGACTACAGGCAGCTCGGGGAGGACAAGATGCCGTGTCCCAGTGGATGCTGGGATGCTGCAGGCTGGCCCACTCAAAAGGGAGGTGAGGGCAGAAAGACTCTAAGCTAGAGTTTGTCCACAGTGAGGCTCAGAGGTCCTGGGAGGCCAGGAGAAGATGACTGGGGAAGGCAGGAGCACCAGGTGCTTCCCTCTATGAAAATCCTTGGCATGGCATTCAAGGCCTTCTTCCCCTTCTCCCAACCCAGATCTGCCTCTAGTTGTGCTGCAGGACCCTGTTCACACATCCTTGCCTCTGCACATGCTATTCCCATTGCCTAGGATTCTCTTTCCTTCCCCCTCACCCTCCAAATGCTTGTTCATTGTTCAATTCTTAGGTGAGGTGCCCTGTCCTGAGAAGCCTTCCCTGAATACTTGACCCAGTCCCAACCCGGTGATGGTCCCCTTGAGGGCTTGGCAGTTTTGCTTCTTTCCATTTGTCATACTGTGTTTGTCATTTCCCCATAAGAGACATAGCTCCATGGGGGCAGGAGCTGAGCCTACTGTATCTCTGCTATATCTCTGTACCTCTGGCCCCCGGCCCGGGGCCTGACATAAAGGAGGGGCTCAGCGCAGTGGATGGTTGATCAGTGAATACATGGATACTTGCGTGCACACAAGATGGATGATGAAGGCCAGGCGTGGCGGCTCACGCCTGTAATCCTAGCACTTTGGGAGGCTGAGGTGGGTGGATTGCCTGAGCTCCCTGGCTCAAGACCAGCCTAAGCCAGAGAGACCTCATCTCTAAAAAATAGCCAAACCAGCCCTCGTTGTGCTGGGCGCCTGTAGTCCCAGCTACTTGGGAGGCTGAGGCAAGAGAATCATGTAAGCCCAAGAGCTGTAGGTTGCTGTGAGCCGTGTGACGTCATGGCACTCTACCAAGGGCAGTAAAATGAGACTGTCTCTACAAAAAAAAAAATAAAAATAAAAAAGCCAAGTGTTGTGGTGGGTGCCTGTCGTCCCAGCTACTTGAGAGGCTGAGGCAAGAGAATCACTTGAATCCAAGAGTTTGAGGTTGCTGTGAGCTGTGACACCACTACACTCTACTGAGGACAACAAAGTGGGACTCTGTCTCAAAACAACAACAACAACAACAAACAAGATAGATGATGAGGGGTCAGTGGGTAGAATGACAGATGACGGCTGTGTGGCTGGGTGATGGATAGATGAGGCACCAACCAGTATGTTAAATGAATGATAAATAGACATGTGTTGGAGAAATGTCATATGGGTGGATGATGGATGGATAGCTGGCTGATGAATGGATGATGGACCAATGATGGATGTTGCTTAGGGGATGCATGGGTGTGTAATGATGAATGGACAGACGGAAGTTGGGTGGAATATGGATGGATGGATGTTACATGGATGGATAAATATCAGATGATGGATGGTAAGTGATTATTGGAAGGATGGGTAGATGGATGATGGATGGATACATGGGTGTTGTGTGGGTGGATAGATGATGGATCAGTACAGGAGGGCTATGGGAATGGGTGGCAGACAGTGATGTAGGACAGATGAGATGGTGGTCAACATGAGACGCACAGTGAATGGCTGGATGTATACATGGATCTACTGTTGCTGGATGCTGGATGGATGTTGGATGGATGGATGGTAAGTGGACAGATGAGAAGGTGAATAGATGAGTGGACCCCGGGGACAAGCCAAGCTAAGCTGTGTTCTTTCTTTTCTCTAGTTCCAAACAGAGGAGCCTGAGGATTCAGAACCAAGCAGAGGCCCAGACTCCCTGACTGACCAGACGCGGGCAGACTCGGTAGTTGGGTCATGGGCATGGGCATATAGGGAGGGGAAAGGAAGGGAAGGGAAGGGAAGGGAAGGGAAACCAAGCAGACATGGGCTGGGTTCCTTGGAAGAGCTCCGGGCCATCCAGACCAAGGCTGGCTCTGCTACAGAGTCATCTGTATGCATGGGGGCCTGGAGAAGAGGGGCTCTGAAAGAGCCAATCATGAGTCACCTCTGACTTAGGGACCTGGGTAGGTGGAGGACCCTGGGATTCCGAAGCCCAGGGCTCTTCTTCTAACTTGCTGGACTGCCCTGAAAAGGTCATATCTTTCCCTGGGAAAACAGTGGTTTGTCTCTGATGGTTTCTGAGGACAAAGTCCTTCTGGTTCTAGAAGGCCAGCCCAGTCTGAGAGCAAAAGTAGGGCTTTAGAAGCTGGAGGCAAGAGAAGGAATGAAGAGGGCTGAGGAAGTGCTGCAGACAGCTGGGCCTGGAGGGACTCTTTGTCATGGAGGCAGGACAGATGTGTGCAGGGGGCCAGAGGCATGGAGACAGCTCTGAGGCCTGGCTGCAGCTGGCCACACAGCTCTGCCCCGCCCTCCCCGCAACCTGCCAAACAGACTGTTCTCATCACCCTCAGCCTCCAGAGAGGTGAGGTCAGAGCTAAAAGCCCTGGGAGGTGGAGGCAAGAAGATAGACTGTTTGGGACTGTGCTTTCCTGTCCTGCTGCTCCCTGTGCCACCTCCTGAAAAGCCAGGTGTGACAGAGAACATTTGTCTGGCAGCCTGGAGTCCCCCGGCCTGGCTCTGCCGCTAATCAGAGCTGGGAGGATTCTGTCCAGCTCCTTACTGTGCAGACAAGGAAACAGAGGCAACGGTGTTCTTCCAAGTCATACAGCAGCCAGAAGCTGAACTCAGGCTAGAACCCAGGGTGTGGGACCCCCACCCTCCCATGCTGCTGCCCAGCTCTGCCCTGATCTCCTGTGTGGCCTCACTTAGAGTGCTATACCTGCTGAAGAAGCAGTTCTCAACCTGTGGGTTGCGACCCACAGGCACTGTATTAAAGGGCCGTGGCATTAGTAAGGTTGAGAACTACTGTGCTAGAGGGACCAGTCTTCCCTTCTGTGACATGGGAGGGGATGGGGACTCTGAGCAGTAAATGTGCTCCCAGCCCACACGTGGCCTCTGACAACATTGCTCTTCCTCTTCCTGGGTTATTTCTTCATACTTCCTGGAGGCAGTTTTGAAATGGGGCTATCTCAGTGACATGGAAAATCTCTCAACTCTCCTCTAGGCAGCTTCAACTGGACAGCACTGATAACTACCTCATTCATTCACTCCATACGCTCACATACACTTAGTGAGCACCTTCTGTGTGCCTGTGTGCAATGAGTTAGGGTGCTACCAAGTTGCTTGGTTTGATGAGACAGTTGCAGACTGTGTGGTCAGGGCTGTGATAGGGGAGTGGTAGCAGGGTGGTGACACTCCTTTCCCCAAAGCCCTTCTGGACCTGTACTTTGATGCTTCAAGTCTGCTTCCAGAGAATCTGCAGAGTTGGGACACCTGGGCTCTGTCCTACTTCTGCCAGTAACTTTCTAGGTGACTTTGCATAAAGTCCTTCCTCTGCTGTGCTAGGGTTTTGGTTTCTCCAACAAAAATAACTCCAAAATGGGGAGCATTTAAGGGTGCTGGGATGTCTGTGGAAGTCTGTAACTCATTCTTTTTACTTAAGTGGGAGCCACAATCTAATGCCCTGAGGGTCAGATATGTGTGACCCTTGGCTCCAGATGGTTGTTCATGGGTAAGATGGGCTCAGAGTTTCTACACCTTTAGATATCTTTTTTTCTTTCTTTCTTTTCTTTTTTTTTTTTTTTTTTGAGACAGAGCCTCAAGCTGTTGCCCTGGGTAGAGTGCTGTGGTATCACAACTCACAGCAACCTCCAACTCCTGGGCTTAAGCGATTCTTTTGCCTCAGCCTCCCAAGTAGCCGGGACTATAGGCACCCGCCACAACACCCGGCTATTTTTCGGTTATAGTTGTCATTGTTGTTTTGGCAGGCCTGGGCTGGATTCAAACCTGCAAGCTCTGGTGTATGTGGCTGGTGCCTTAGCTGCTTGAGCTACAGGCGCCAGGCCACCTTTAGATATCTTAAGAGGAACTGGAAATATATTTATACATCAACTCTCCTAATTATTTAACAATGGAACCCAATGAAAAATAATCTGAAAACACCATGTGGGTAGAGCACACATCTGTGGTCTGCATTCCCCTCAGGAATGCATGGTGCAGCCATGCTTTGTGAGTGAGGGTGGTGAGGCACACATCCACAGGGTGCTGAGCCTGGAGCCTTGACAGCCAAACACAGTGTAATGAGAATGAGTAAACCAGTCCTTTTCTCTGCAGCTCTGGGAGGGGAGAAAGATGGGAACCCTGGGTCTTTGCAGAGGGGCATGGCAGAACGGGCAGGGGAGTCTATAGCCAGGGATGCCCCCATCCCTCCAAAGGGACCTGGGGCCAACACTGGACCCTGTTTGACAGGCAGACAAGAGGCCAGCAGAGGGCAAGGCTGGGAGCCCATTCAAGGGCCGACTGGTGACCTCATGGCGGATGCCCGGGGACCGGCCCACGCTGTTCAATCCGTTCCTGCTGTCTCTGGGGGTCCTCAGGTGGCGAAGGGTAGGCTGGCTATAACGGGGGTGCTGCACGGATGAGGGTGGATAGAGAGGGTGAGGGGAGGGAGGAGGCTGATGTTAGAGTGGGGGGCTGAGAAGGAGGGATTTGGGGCCCCTACATGAAAGGAGAGGTAGACACGGAGCTCCTAAGCTCCCCCTCTTTCTGTGAGTGGGGCTGGGGGGACATTGGTTTTCAGGGTGAGGGATGATGGAATAATTCATGCAGCTGAAAGCTTCCAACCAGCAACTTTCTGCCAGCCAGCCCTGGGCCAAGGGGAGCCAGGTGGGGGGAGAGGGAGAAGGCCTTCAAGGGACTCTGGGATTGCAAAGTGTGTCTCAGACCTGGGCCTGAGCCAGTTTCACAAACATCTGGCATTACGTAACCCTCCCCTGCCCGGAGAGGGCTGTAAACACTTAGACCTCTGGTTGGGGTTTCCTCGAGGGCAGGGAGGGGAGGTGGCTGTGACTCGCTTTACATCTTCAGGGCCATAGGCTGGCTCCTGGGGTCTGTTCTCTGTGACAGGCAGACTCTTCCTTGTTGCTATTGGCTCTGGGTCCAGCGCTAGGCTGGCCACCGCACAGTATGCCCATTCTCCAGATGAAGGGGCTGAGGCTCAGGGAGGTCAGCTGACCTGCCTGAGGCTGCACGGCTAAGGTGTACAGGAGCTGATTTTCTTCATTCCCCGTTAAGAGTAGGGTTGCACTCAATTGTGAGCAAACTCTCAATTGTGAGCCTCGGTTGCCACATTTGTCTATTAGAAAAAAATCTACAGAGACTCTCATGGGTGCAGGGAGGACTCAGGGAGACCAGAATACACAGAGGTTGGTTGTGTGTGTGTGTGTGTGGAGGGGGTTGCCTAAACACTAAGTTTCTTATCCCCTCTGTAACTTCCTTTCTGCTGTTCTTTGGGGGTTAAGGCACCAAGGGCTGTCAGGCAAACATAGTTATCTGGGTAGGGTGGTACCTTCAAGCCATGTGCGGGCATTCCCTTATCAGACTAACTAAAGGTCACTAAAACTGAACATGTCTGCCAGGAGGGGCCAGGTAAATTATTGGTAGAGAGAAGGTTGAGAGAAGTGGGGAAAAGCACTCTGGGATAATAACAGTGATGGTTACCGGCAATTATTATGCACCTGCTATATACCCAGTTCTGAGCTCAGGGTATGGCATGCCTGATTAATCCTCACTTCTAGGTGGGGTTAGCTTCATCTTGTCCATTTTACAGATGAGGAAATGAGACTCAGAGAAGGAAAGACATTTGTTCCAAGTCACACGGTGGTCAATGAGCAAAGCTGAGATTCAAACCTTGCTCCGCTGACCTCAGAGTCAAGTATTTACACACACCCTTCACTATCCCCATCCCCAACATCACCCTGGGCCCTCCTACAGCCCTAAGAGTCTCCACAGATCTTTCCCATTACACACATGTGGCAACTGAGGCTTGGTGAGTTCCACTGAAATTCTCTCATCTGGGAATGAGAAAAATCAAGTGTTAGGGATGCAACTGCCAGCAGGGTCTCCCAGAGAGTTACTTGGAGCAGCTGCAAACATCTCGAGCTGAAGTAGTGAAATGAGCCCATGGCCAAGAGCCAGAACACCTGGCCTTGAGTTCTGTCCCTGCTTCTAACACATTGTGTGTTCTAGGCCTATTGAGGGACAGCTGGAGGCTGGATAACCCCAAAGTTTGTTATTCTGTTCTTGCCAGTTTAACAACTGACTCCTGGGGCTGTGCCATCTCTGTCCTGCCAGCACAAGTATGGTTCCTTCATTTGTGCATTCATTTATTTCTCCATGTTTACTGAGGATGTATTGTGGGCCGAGGGCCTGGGCTGGCTGCCAAGACACAGACAAAAGACACTCTAGCCCTGCCCACAAAGAGCATGGTCAGGTGAGGGCACTGACAAGTAACACAGTGTGGTCATCAATTTAAGAGGGAAATGTACAGATGCAGGGAGCACTGGGCAAGGAGTTTCCAAGTGTGATGCACACTCCTTCGGGCTGAGACTTGAAGAGAGACATTTTCCAGGCAAACAAACATTTGGAGGGAAGTTGGGGGGAGGGAGAAAGAATGAGTATGTGAGTGTATGTGTATGTTGGGGCACAGAAGACAGGAAGGGGAAGTGTTCCAAACATGACAGAGAACATGTGCAGTCAGCAGGTCCAAAGAATCTGGCTCATCCTGGGAATTCCCAATAGTCTAATGTTTTTGTCCCTATGATGTCAAATGTGCATGTGGAAGGACAGAGGAGGGAAGGCAGGGGACAAATTTTGATGGATGCTGGCTGCCTAGAACAGGAATGAGAGCTCTTCTATCAGCACTGGTGACATATGAAAGAACTTTGAGCAGGGGAGTGGACTGGCCACTGGGTTGAGGGTACTAGAAGGGAAATCCTAGGAGCTGATCCTGTTAGGTGCCCAGGCCATTGGGCCAGGACCTTGGTGGTAGGTGAGATCTTCTGTTTGTTCACTCATTCTCCCAAGAACTGAGTACCTGAGTGAGGTGCAGGGGTACCATGAAGGCCAGTTTCTAGAATTAGATGTTCTTATCCATAGCCTCATTCCTCGAGGGAGAGTGACTGCCAGAAGGAAATGCTAGGAAAGGATTTCAGCTCCCTTGGGTTCTCCATTTCTTATTCTGCAAAATGGGGATAGTAATTAAAAGAGCAATAATTTCTTGGCTCGTCACCTGTGGCTCAAGTGGCTAAGGTGCCAGCCACATACCCTGAGCTGGCGGGTTTGAATCCAGCCTGGGCCCATCAAACAACAATAAGGGCTGCAAACAAAAAAATAGCTGGGTGTTGTGGCAGGTGCCTGTAGAAGAATTGCTTGAGCCCAGGAATTGGAGGTTGCTGTGAGCTGTGATGCCACAGTACTCTACCCAGGACAACAGCTTGAAGCTCTGTCTAAAAAAAAAAAAAAAAGAAAGAAAAAAAAGAATTTCCAAAAAAGCAATAATTTCTGAATCCCAAATCAAGATGGCAGAGTAATAGAAATGGCCACTATTCCAGCTCTCCTACCTAAGGTTTTTTTTTTTTTTTTTTCCTACCTAAGGTTAAAGAGCTAGCCATAGGTACTTTATTTGAATTAACACTTAATTCTTACAGCAACTTCATGAGGTAATAACATAACTCCATTTTACAGAGGGTGAAATTGTGGTTGGCACCTAGAAGTTAAGTTTCTTGCTTGCCTAAGGTAACATATGGATTGAATCACTATGCCACAGGGCTTCCTTTAGTGTATTTTGCAACACATTCCACCAAGATCCTTCTCATCTGCAGGACTCATGAACTCCTGCAGGCAAAGATCCTCAAGCAAGTATTCTGGGAACGTGAGCAATGGATGTCTGGGGCCCTTCACACCTGAAAACCCAAAGTCCTTTAACCAAAAAGGACACGTTTGTAGGGAGTGGGCATTTGGGGAGGGCCTTATCATTCAGACCTCACTGTGCCCCGCTTACTTGCTGGGAATTTCCTCTCTTCTTACTGTGACTTTGGACAAGCAGACTCACCTTTCTGAAAGTCCGTTTTTTCTCAGTAAAATGGGGACAGGAAACTTCCTTCTCAAGTCTGTGATGAGGACAAAAGTCAATTTTACACAGGTAACTAGAGAGTTCGGTAAGGGAGACCCGCTGAATCGTTAGTGTTGGGTGCTTTGCCCACGTCCCCAGCAAACCAAGGTGTCAAGTCCTACTGGATCCGATCCGCCGCTCGGTAGGGCGGCTCCGGGTTGGGGCGCGCCGCGTTGCCGGGGCGATGAGGAGCCACTCCCGGCCGCCCCCCTCTACCCCTGCACCGCGGCAGGACGCAGTCACCTGCGCGCCGAGCCCTCCCTTCCTCCCAGCGCGTCCACAGCAGAGCCGGCCCACCCTCCGGCTGCTGCCGCCCGCGGCTCCACTCCCAGCCCCTCCCTCCGGCTCCATCGGCCAGCAGCCGCCGGCCTAGCGCGCCAGTCCCGTCGCGGCAGGCCCCGCCCCGGCCCGCGCTGGGGTTGGCCCGCCCGCCGCCCCACGGCTGTTTGTCCCTACTTCCCCGCTGCCCATTGGCCTGCCCGGGTCCTCCCAGGAAGTTTGAAAAAAGAAAAAAAAAAAAAAAAAGTTTTATGGGCGGATGGAAGGGGCCGGGGCAGGGCTGGGGAAGGGAAGGGCCGGAGGAGTGGCGGCGGGCTGCCGAGAGGGGCGGCGGCGGCGGGGTACCCGCGCCGCGGAGCCCGGCCCGAGAGCCCCTAACGCCGTGCTGCCTCCTGCTCCCGCCGCCCAGAGACGCCGCCATGACGGTGAGTGCCCCCTAGGGAAGCCTCTCCGCGCCCCAGGCCGAGGCAGGGCCGAGCCTCCCGCTTCCCGAGCAGCCCCCTTCTCACTTCCCGGAGCCGGGGAGAGGTCTCAGCTGGAAAAACAGGCGACCTCAGAGGCTCGGTCTGGCCAGACCTGCCTCACCTTTCCCAGGACCTCCGTCTCACTTTTCCTCTCCGACTCGCCCCCAGGAGCCTCCAAGAGATGGTAACTGCCCCTCCCGGGAATCCCCTTCCCTACTTTCCGGTCACCACTCCCGAGTTGATTCGGGGCGACCTTTTTTCCACCTCCCCTCTAGCTCCCTAGTTGAAGATCTGATTCCCCAAGCTGCCAGGGGCTCCCAGGGCCCCACGCCGCGGGAGGAGCAGAGATGGGTTTGGCCTGGGACGGGGGTCTCGCCTGGGGCTGGAAAGGGGCCCTGCCTGGCTCGGGTCGCTGAGACCCATGCCTGGGAAGGCTGGCTGCCTGGGTGGAGGCTGGCCCGAGGTTGGGTGTGTGAGAAAGGGCTGGACCGTCCTACCCAGTGTTCTGAGAGCCCATTCCCGGACGTCTAAGCGCGGGATAGCATGTTCGCCCGGGCTTACCACTTAGCAGCACTTGGCCTTGGGTGGGGCAAGCCTGCCAGCAAAGTAGGGGTCAGGCAGCGTTTGCCTTGGGGTTGAGCTTTACCCAAGTTCTGTTAATTCCTGTACTTTAGTTATATTGAGTTCACTGTACTCCCCCATTTCACAGGATAAACTGCCCCCGGAGAGGGGCATTGATGGGTAGCTAGAGGTCACACCAACCGTAAGGGAAGTAGAAGCCCCCTTTCTGGTCAGCCTGACCCGATGTTCTGAGAGGGAGCTGCCTTTGATATCTGGCCAGAGCCTTAGGGAGGCTGACAGCCTGGTGGCCCTCATGAGGGGAGGATGACCAGGGTGTATATTTCAGGTGTGTGCTCCTTCAAATGAGTGGAGACTCTGATGAAGAGTGGGCTGTGCTGCTGGGGGGGCGTGGCACTCAGGGCCCCTGCCCTATGAGTGTGATGGCCTGGCCCCAGTGCCTGGACTTCCTTAGCCTCTGCACATCCTGCCACCTCCCTGCTGGCCCTTCCTGTCCTCAGCAGCCTCCCCTTCCCTGTCAAGAGCAGGGGGATGTGGGGGGAGGAGCTGAGTCAGTGTCCTGGGGCTGGGAGGAGGGTGTTTGCTTTACCCACTGGGTGCCTGCCAGGCCTTGAACTGGGTGCTTTCACATTAGAATATTTGATTCTTTAAGGTTGGTGGTAGGTAACAGCCCCATCAAAAGAGATGAGGAAGCTGAGGTGTGGAGAGATGACACGACATGCCCCAGGTGACATAGTTGGTCCCTGACTGAGCCAGAGTTTGTATCCAAGTCTGTCCTAGTTTTCTTTCCTGGGAGAGATAAGACATGTCCACAGTTGCTCTGCTGTGTGTGGCCAGTGTGTGTGGAGCAAGGGTAAGGCTGCTAGAAGCAGTATGTCCAGTGCTTGGAGGAGGGACAGCACGTTCCTGCTGGCGGGAGGAGGGCTTCCCAAAGGAAAGTCCTACAATCCTCCTGTGATTGTAGGACTTTGTCAGGTGGAGGTTTGCTGAGGAGGATGCAGCAGTGTGGGTGCAGGTTGGTGGTCATGTTAGGGAAGTAGTGTGAGCATAGAGAAGGGCTGAGAAGGAGGGCCTTCAAGCTGGGGAAAGCAGTTTGGGCTTTGGTCGGGGCAGTAGGGGAGCCACCAAAGGTTTTGGAGCTGAGAAAGCTCATGATCACCACTAACAATGCACCAGGGCTGAGTACTGTGGCTCACACCTCTAATCCTAGCACTTTGGAAGTCTGGGGTTGGAGAATCACTTGAGGTCAGGAGTTCAAGTGCAAGACCCTGTCTCTGCCAAAAATAGAAAAATCACATCTGTAATCCTAACACTCTGGGATGCCAAGGGGGGGTGAATTGCTTGAGCTCAGGAGTTCAAGACCAGCCTAAGCAATAGCAAGACCTCCATCTTTACTAAAAATAGAAAAACTGAGGCAAGAGGATCTCTTGAGCCCAAGAGCTTGAGGTTGCTGTAAGCTATGACACAACAGCACTCTATTCTGGGCACCAGAATGAGACTTTGTCTCAAAAACAAACAAAATCAGCTGGGGGGTGGCTCCTGTGGCTCAAAAGAGTAGGGCACCGGTCCCATATGCCGGAGGTGGTGGGTTCAAACCCAGCCCCAGCCATAAACTGCCAAAAAAAAAAAAAAAAATCAGCTGGGCATGGTGGCATGTACCTGTAGTCCCAGCTGCTCAGGGGGCTGAAGTATAAGGATCACTTGAGTCCAGGAGCTTGAGTTTGCAGTGAACTATAATCATACCAGTGCCTTCTACCCCAGTAACAGAATGAGACCCTGTCTCAAATAAAACCACAAAGCAACCAAAAAAACCCTAAAAAAGGTGTTCACCAGGTTCAGCCTGGATGCCATTCAGAGCTGAGCCTGCTCCAAGCTTTACATAGGTCACTACAAAGTTTTGAGACAGACTTTGTTATGGTCCATTATTTCACTTCCAAGAAACACAGTTGACAGTGTTCTTTCTTATTCACCCGTGCAAGTTGCAACTTGCTCTGCTTATCAGAGTTGTTGGGAGAGCTTCATTTGTTTCTGTTTTTATATTTTTGATTTTTGTGTATCTCCAAACTTCTGTAATGATCCATGTACACCCTTTTCCTTTCCCCACATACAGCAGTGGCACAGGTGTGTGAGTGGGTGACTGCTTACAGGCTCCAGGGCGCTGGTGAAGCTGCGGTGGAGCCTGGGGTGAGGATCTTCTCTCCCCCTTTGCCTTAGCCTGTGTACAGCTTTACCCCTGGAGCCTCATTCCCCAACCAGCCACTGCCGGGCATCAAATTATATACCTGTTCACTTGTTTACTGTCTGTCTCTTTCCTAAGATCCATAAGGGCAGGGGCCTTGGCTCTCCTTTTCAACTGATTTCCTGGCCTAGAAGGGTGCCTGGTGCTTTTTAAAAAGTTCTTTTTTTCTGAAAACACTCCCTGAGTCCCCCGTCTGTGTTGGGTCTTAGGGAATGAACAGGCGTTTCCTCGACTTAGCATTGCTTGTAGTTTAGCCTGGGAGGAATAAGTAAATGGCTTCAAGATAATCAGAAATGCAGCAGAGGCTTCTCCAAGGAGCTGTGGGAGGGCAGCACACAGGGGTGGCTTGTGGTGCAGTGTGTGACATGTCCTGGAAAAGGGACCTGAGGTGGCAGTTGAGCTGGACTCAAGAAGGGGCTGGCCTTGTCAGCGAAGGAGGAGGAATAAGCCCAGTGTTTCAGATAGAGGACACAGCATGTGTGAAGGGCCTGCTTCCTGGGGTGCTGGGGATCTGCAAGGCCTCTGCGGTGGTATAAAAGGGGGCCTTTGGAAAGGGGAGGCCAGGGTGGAAGGGTGTGTTGCAGCTTTTGTGCCATCCTGAGGCAGCTGGACTTTGTTTTGAAGCCACCTGGAGCCATCCCTGGAGATTTTAGGCAGGATGTGAGAGTCCCCTTGGCAGAATGTGCTTGGGGGGACTGTGGCTCAGGCAGGAGGTGAGACTGACCTTGGCCAAGGGGGGGCCTGGGCTGTGAGAGCCTGTCAGCGGTCCTAAAAGGAAGGAGGACAAACTGAGCCTCCAGTAGTGGGTGGAGAGGTGGTTCTGGAGGAGCCCTGTGTGAGGGTACGGCCAGGGGAGACTTAGGTTATCAAACTTTTCCACCCTGGGTACAGGTTTCCTTGCCAAAAGGGTTTAAAACTCCAATGGTAGCCTCCTCTTGAGGTCACTGTGCCATGTCGTGCCTGATCTCTGGTGTGTGGTACGTCTGTACTGGCCTCTGGAGGGTCACCATGCTTCTCTGTGTACAGGCACATTCAGTTCTCTCAGGAAGTTTGGGGGAGAGCAGGACACCCTCATCATTTGCCCTGCCAGGCAGCAAGGCTCAGAAAGGGGTGTGTGACTTAGGAAGGTCACTGAGACTCTGCTTCCCAGGCAGTCCCTGGGGTCCCAGCCTGTGATTCCGGTTGGGGAGCCCTTGCCCAGCCTCTTGGAGCCGTGGCTGCTCTCCCAGCCCTGACCCAGTCCAACTGATGACATTGTCTGCTCAGCAGCTCTCTCAGAGGCTCTCACTTGGGTCAGCCCAGTGATGTCAGCTCCATGGGCCCAGGAAGCTGGGGTGAAGGTACTGTCTAAAAAATGCAGGAATTTAGATCAGGGAGGTAGAAAAGGGTAGATATTTATTCAGCAAGTTTTCTCTGAGGCCTGCTGTGCTAGGTCCCATGCCAGGTCTGGGGCTCCCAGCCTGAGGGGAAGTGGAGCCAGGTGTGGTCACCAGTCTTTACCTTGGGACCATTTTGGGTGGCTTCTGTCTTCAGTAGCAGGAGAGAGAGCGGACAGGATGAATGCAGCCCCAGGATTTCCCAGCTCTGAGCAGAGCCTGTGTCCCCTCCCTTAGGGATGCAGAGAGAGGCTGCCAGCCTGCTGATGTTCCCTGACCATGGCTATGGATGGTTCTGGATCCACAGCAGCCTCAAGTCCCTCTTAGTTCATTTCTTCCACCTGAGAAAGGGCTCTCTAGGAGGAGGGCAGGTCAGGAGAGGTGGCCAGGTCAGGTGGCTCTGGTTTCCAGCTGCCGCTGTCGCTGCCCACCCCACTGAGCCATGTCATCGGCTCCCTCCATGCAACCAGACACCTTGGCCTGGTGAGGCTGCGATGTAGGAGCTGATAGGTGGGCTCAGAGCCATGGCAACAGGTGGCTGCCTCTTCCTTGCCTGTCAGCCTGGCCCGCCCTGCTGTCTTCCTTGACATTGGGCAGGAGCTGATACCACAGAGGGACCAGGATCTAAATGAGAGAGGTCTCCTCAGTGGGCAGGGAGGGTCTAGGAGCTGGCATCCACCAGATGGGCATGGTCAGAGCAATACCGGGATGAATAGGTTCTTCATCTAGGTCTGGGGTGGGGATGCCTGGCACAGGCTCCTGTGGACCATGCTGCAGCTGGGTGCCCCCAGGCCCCAGAGCTGTGTTCCCCTGGGGAGCACTCGGAAGGTAGGGCTTTCCAGGACTGAGATGCCATCACCCTGGCCTTCCGAAAGATATCTGCCGGCGGAGGGATGGGGGGGCGTTGGCAAACGTTTCTGACCCCAGCCTGGCACTGGCTGTACCTTCTGGGGTCTCTAGGAGGCAAAGGAAGGGCGGGACTGGTTGGATCACAGGGTCAGTAGGTTAGGGCAGGCACATTCCTGATAGCTGCCTGGGTCACATCAGAGAGAGGAGCTGAATGGGTCACTCAGCCCTGCTGGTCCAGGCTGTTCTCTGAACTTTTCTAGGGGTCTCTTTACAGGCAGAGTTCTCTCAGCCCTGTCTCTCTCACTCTTGGATAAGGGGGTGGGCTGGTGGGAGGGAGCTCGGACATCTGTGGTGTAAGTGCCAGCCACCTGGCACCAGCCAACTCGTGGCTCCTGGAAAATGCCAGGTGTTAGGGAAAGGGGCCAAGGCTGCCTCAGTAGCTGGCAAGCTGCTTGGATTTGGGGAGTGGGGTCATCTGGGTCCTTAGTCCTCTGGACTGGCTTCCTAGGAAATCAGTCTTGCAGGACTTGGGGTCAGGATAGGTACAGCATGCCTTTGTCACCAGCTCTAGCTGGCTTCCTGCTGGGCCTGACTCATCTGCCTCCTTATCTCCCCATAGCCTGATCTGCTCAACTTCAAGAAGGGATGGATGTCGATCTTGGACGAGCCTGGAGAGGTAGGAGAGCTGAAGTGGAAAGGGGAGGAGACTGTGCTGCTGTAGGACCCTTGGGGATAGCCCAGGAGGCTGAGGGGTCCTTGGCCCGTCCAGCTTTCTAGAGACCTCAGTCTCTGGCAGTGGGTGTGGGTCTAAGGTGGGGACTGGGGTAAGAACCCTGGGGGTAGAGGCTGCTGGTCATCTCTCTGCCTCCTGGAGCAGTTTTCAGTGTGTGAAAGTGGCAAAGAGTGGAGGCCACCTACCCCTTCACACCTGTGTCCCACGCCCTGCTCTCACTAAGGGCCCCTTGGCCCTCTTACCTCAGTATAACCCTGGCTTGGAATGGAGGGTCTGGGCAGAAGGGATCACGGGGATCAGCTGGCCTGAGTCACACATAGATTTCCAGCACTTGGCCACAGGGCTGGGGCTCACCAAGAAGGCACTGGTTGAGTCAGAGGCTCTTCTAGGGCTCAGTGGCCATGTCTATGACATGGACATAATAGATAGCAATGATTATTAACAGAATAGATGGCAAGGTCACAGAGATCAAGCATGGAAAGGGTCCCACACCCCCCTGGCATCTACTGACCTTCCCTTCCCTTGATGTATCTGCTCTTGGAACTGGTGGCAGCAGTGGCTGTTTCTGTCCTTTCTGTGGCCAGGCTGGAGCTGGCTCCCTGCCCACCCTGTCTGGGAGGGGATATCTCCCCAGCCCAGCCCTGCGTGTGCCTGTAGTTCAGGTCTGCATGCAGCCCTCATGCCGCAGAGGGCTCAAAGCCAAAGGGAATCTCATTGTGTTTCCGGCCCACATGTTTTATTCCCTCCAGCTGACAGCCTTCCGTACCCGCCGGCTGCTCACCCGTCCCCTGGTGGCTGCTGTCCAGGCTCACACAAGGCCTGGAACCCTGCCAGTGACCCCTTCCTGGCCTCTCCACCCAGGTCCCCAGAGGGCAGAGGGATTATGGGCCCCACCCAGAACTGGCTGTTATTCATCCTCTATCACAGGATTTTGGAATGTCCAAGCTGGAAGGGACTTAGGAGTTCAGCCAGCTCACCCCTAGGTGCAAAGACAGGAGACAGGCCCATGAGAATGTCAACATCTTCCAGGGCAGCACCTTGGGCAGACCCAGGCCTGGAACTCGGAGCTCCATCCATCTCCCATCCTAGATAGTCATAGGCCAGGTTTGGAAGGGCCAAAGAAATGACTTGGCACAGAACCCCTGCCTTGCTTTACAGAGAGACAAGTGAGGTCCCTGGCAGCACTCCGTCCACTGAGTAAGAGCAGAATGGTTCTAAGAGGGTCAGCCTCCTAGAACAAACTCCCAAGCCTGGTGTCCATCCCTATGCCAAGTGCCATGAGAGAAGTACAAGGGAGGATTCGGCACTTCTAACCTCAGCAGAAGCTTTAGAACTTCTTAGTAGCCGTACTTTATAGGTCAGAAGACTGAAGCTCAGAGAAGGAAATACTTGTCTAAAGGCACACAGCTAGGGAGCAGATGAAGCCCAGCTCTCTGCTAAACCCTATTTCTCAGGGGAGGGAATGTCGAAAGAAGTAGAAAGTGTCATCCCTGCACACTTTGGAGATCATACTATCTTCTTGAGGGAAGAAAACTAAGTACTTGAAGCAACAAACATCATGGACAGGGCTTGATGATGTGGGGAACCCAAGGAAGGCAGGAGACTGGGTGACATTCACTGACCCAGTTAGTGGGCAGGCTCAACTGGCATTCCCGTGAGGTGACGAGAATCCCAGGGGTGGAGTGGGAGTTTGGCTGATATCAGGCTATTCTTCTGGTGACACCCCACCCCTTTCCTACGTGTCCTGCCATCCCAATCCCAAACCACAGATCATAAGTGTACAGATTAATGCATTTTCTCACATGCTGCATATGTGGGTAACTAGTACACAGATCAAGAAACAGACCGTGCCAGTACACAGGCACCGTGCAGTCCTGCTCTCTGGGAGACCTTTTTCCTCAACCACCATTGCAATAGGGGTGTGTGGGAGTGGGGGCATATGGACAAAGACTTGCAGTGCTCTGGCTTCACTTAGTCCCTGACTGCTAGCCAAGTGACCTTATGTAGGTCACAACCCTTCCCTAGTCTGTACTGGGGTGGTGTACCAGAGGAGGCTTGGAATCTTCAGGAGGGGTCTGGGAGCATCAACAAGTCAGAAAAGAGTTCCAAGAAAGAAAGGGGGGTGTGGTTATGGAGGAAGAGCTGCCCCTGAGGCTCAGAGAGGAAATGGAGGGACCAGGCCTCAGATTGGGTTTCTGACCCTAAGCTGCTGCCCCACCCCTGCTGTGTGCAGAATGGTACGTCTGGCAGCACCCAGGGCACCTGCAAAAAGCACACATGTGGGCTCTTTCATCCTACTCTCCTCCCCCTCACTCATCAGCACCTCTGCTTTGCAGTGGAAGAAGCATTGGTTTGTGCTGACAGATTCAAGCCTCAAGTACTACAGAGACTCCACTGCTGAGGAGGTGAGACAACCAGTGGGAGGGCATCCTCCCCATCAGGGGCTGATATACCCTAGAAGAGGCTGGGATGGCCTGGCTGGGGTCAACAAAGTGGGTCTCCCCGGGGCCCACCTGGACCAGGGCGGGTGCTTCTGCTCCAGGCAGATGAGCTAGATGGCGAGATCGACCTGCGTTCCTGCACGGACGTCACTGAGTACGCGGTGCAGCGCAACTATGGCTTCCAGATCCACGTGAGGCTGCATGCAGGGGGTTGGGAGGTGAGGGTGGGGGTCAGCATATCTGGAGGCCCCAGAGGAGGTTTTGGTGCTGAACATGGCTCATCATTGAGGTTGCCCATTTATCAGAGGCCCTGAGCTCAGAGCTGGTCAGAAGCTCTGGTGTCGACACTTAACTTATCTGGGGAGATCTTAGAGCCAGCAGGATTTTTCCTAGGCTGCTGGAAGGGAGGTTTTGTGTTCTCTGTCTGCTTCAGACTCAGGACCTTAGACACTGTCCTGAAAAGCATCGTCCACGGTGGGAAGGGAGCCATAGGGCTGGCCATTTAGCAACCTACTCTGGGCTGGACTTGCAGACCAAGGATGCTGTCTATACCTTGTCGGCCATGACCTCAGGCATCCGACGGAACTGGATTGAGGCTCTGAGGAAGACTGTGCGTCCAACTTCAGCCCCAGATGTCACCAAGTATGTGCTGATCTGGACCAGGGCCTTGGGGGAGACAGTTACCTTTGCATCCCTGGGTGGGATTCTGTGCACTCGCCTGAGGCCCATGTGGTTGTACCTTTTGGGCTTCAGTTTCTGTATCAACAAAATGGGAAGAGGGCAATGAGCATTTTTGGTGTTCATGCAGAAATACATGAGGATTTGAGGTTTGATCTGCCATCTCTTTAATCCGCCATATATTGGGAGAGGCTTTGGCTTTTTGGGAAAGATGCCTGTGCATCAAAAAGCCCCTGCTTAGATGCTGTTCTGTCTCTGAACTATATATTGCTTCTTGGCCTTTTGGCTAAGATCAGATGTAGTACCTGTCTCCCTGCTATGTCTGAGCCGGTGTTCAGGGAGAGGGCTGCCTAGGTTGTCTGGCTCGGTGCACACCCCTCTTAGGATGGAAAGCTCACTTCCTCTGGAGGTTGCCAGGGATAGAGGAGCAGGAGGGCTGAGTTGCCTGGTGGCAGAACCCCCGTAAGTATAAACAGCTGCCCATGGGGACCTGGGATTTGCAGCTGCTGGGCACCAGGAACAGAGTGTGTTATTGAAGTGAGTGAACAGGAGGCCACAACCTGGCCGCACCCTGCTGTTCAGCCTTAGGCCAGTGGCTTCCCTGCCTGGGAAGCCTTTGTTACATTGGTGTGTCATGTCTGTGCATGTGTGAGGATGTGCCTAGAGCCCTTGGTAAATCCCAAAGTACTGCACAGTTGGACTGTTATTTAGTGTATCAGCTCTGGTGCTTTAACAAAGAAGCCGGCTGAAACAAGGTAGATGCTCATTTTTCTCTCTGGAACAGTCTAGAAGTGTGCAGTCCAGGCAGCTCTGTGGCCTCAGCTCACACTATGGCCAGAAGGGAATATTTAGGTTCCCATGAAGTCCCAGCCCTGTAAGGGACGCAGCCTGTCATGCCCGAGGGGTGGAATGCAGTCACACGGCCACGCATAGCTACCGTGGGTGCTGGGAAGTATAGTTTTCAGCTGGCTGACCATGTACCCACCAATTGCTGTGGGAGGAGAGGAGAACTGCCACATAGTTGTTCAGTCTCAGCACCATGTTCTGTCCACCCAGAGGTCCCTGTCTTCACCTCATCCACAGTGACCGTGGGCATCTCTTCTATTCTACCGAGAGCCTTGTGAAGCCCTGGCATTGTCTGTCTGTTTGTTTGTTTGTTTTGCGACAGTCTCACTATGTTGCCCTCGGTAGAATGCTGTGGCATCACAGCTCACAGCAACCTCAAACTCTTGGGCTTAAGCGATTCTCTTGCCTCAGCCTCCCAAGTAGCTGGGACTACAGGTGCCCCCACAATGCCCAGCTATTGTTGTCATTGTTGTTTAGCAGGCCTGGGCCAGGTTTGAACCCACCGGCCCTGGTGGATGTGGCCGGCGCCCTAATCACTGAGATATAGGCCCTGAGCCTTCTGTTACATTTTTAATCCATTGATCACCTTTGCAAAGGGCCTCCTGGTTGCTTTTCATGTTCACCCACCTCGGCCTCACAGCCTTCCTGTGAGGTGTTGCCTCATGTTACAGATGAGATAACTGAGGCTCAGAGAGGGCAGGGAAGCCAGATATCCTGGTCCCTCTTCTGGCGCTCAGTGGAGCCAGGATGTTCCCAGCATCTGCTAGCGATGAAGCTTGAGTTCTCAACCTCTAGGTTGAGCTGCTTCCTCCCTTGGGGTCTGTCCCCAGCCCCTGGCACCCAGCTGGTACTCCAGAAGTACCCATTGTGGAGCCGATCAGGCAGGTCCCACCTGATACAACTCTGCTGGTGCCCTAGGCTCTCAGACTGTAATAAGGAGAACACACTGCACAGCTACAGCACCCAGAAGGGCTCCCTGAAGCCAGGGGAGCAGCGGGTGTGCTCTGAGGTCATTGGCCGGGGTGGCCCTCGGAAGGCAGATGGGCAGCGGCAGACCTTGGACTACGTGGAGCTCTCCCCGCTGACCCAGAGCTCCCCACAGCGGGCCCGCACTCCAGCCCGTGCTCCTGACCGCCCGGCCAAGCAGGAGGAGCTGGAGCGGGACCTGGCGCAGCGCTCTGAGGAGCGACGCAAGTGGTTTGAGGCCACAGACAGTCGGGCCCCCGAGGTGCCAGCTGGTGAGGGGCCACGCCGAGGCCTGGGCGCCCCCCTCACCGAGGACCAGCAGAGCCGGCTCAGCGAGGAGATTGAGAAGAAGTGGCAGGAGCTAGAGAAGCTGCCCCTGCGGGAGAACAAGCGGGTGCCACTCACTGCCCTGCTCAACCAAAGCCGTGGGGAGCGCCGGGGGCCCTCGAGCGACAGCCACGAGGCCCTGGAGAAGGAGGTAGGCGGCACCATAGCTGGCCTCTCTGGGCGCCGCCTTGCCCGCCAGCACCCCTCCGATCCCTACTCTCATACCCTGGCATTTGTCTTGCACACCTGCAGTGATGGGGTACTCACTCCCAGTCCACAGACTCCTTTTGGTCAGAATCTTTTCCCCTGGACCTTGGTGTTGCGTTTGGTTTTGTATTTTTCTTCTTAGTTCTGCCCTCAGCAGCCACAGAGAAGGGCAAAGGGGAAGAGAAGGGAGGGACCGTTTACTGTGCATCTCTGACATGCCAAGCCTTGTCCTCCTCCCTGCTTCCAGGCTCCCACTGACCTGGACCCCCCACCCCCATAGGTGCAGTCTCTTCGGGCCCAGCTGGAGGCCTGGCGTCTCCGTGGGGAGGCTCCTCAGAGCTCACCTAGAACCCTGGAGGATGGCCACATCCCCCCAGGCTACATCTCACAGGTAAGGCGGAAGAACTATTTTGTGGGGAATGGGGGCTGGTCTCTGATTGCCATGTTATCGGGAAACAGCTAAGTTTTTGGGTGCCCTTCCTATGTGTTGGAACCTGCGTGAGACATGTGACATGGGTCATTTTATTTAATCTCCCCACAGCTGGTGGGCGTGGTCACTGTGCCCATTTTACAGACAGAGCCACTGGGCTCTGAGAGGTTATGTGACTTGCCTCAGGTCACCCCACCGGCAGGTGGCAGAGGTGGGAGTTGAGCATGGGTCCAGCTGACTGCAGAGCCTGTGAGTTCCCGTGTGACACTCTGCACTTGGACCCTTTCCCCTGCACCACCCTGGGGACATGGGAAGCTGGTGGCCCTGGGAGTTACTCCCCAAACACAGGGAATTTCTGCTCATGCCTGCCAGGCTGAGGCCCCAGCAAGGAGGTCTGCGGGACATAGGAGCCTCCAGTGGCCCTCAGGGAGTGCACCGTCTGCCTAGGACAGCCGTTCTCAATGGGGTGATTTATACCCCTTTGGGGACATTTGACTATGTCTGGTAACACTTGGTTGTCAGAAATGGGGCAACTAGCTCTCCAGAAAAAAAAATGTGTGTGTGTGTGTGTGTATACACATATACTTAAATAAATTTATTATAAGTTTTACTGGTATAAAGGATGCTTAGTATACAATTTACAAATAAAAATATAGTACTTTTTATTGTGAATTCCACATAGCAAATGAATCTTTCTCAGAATGCTGTCAGTGATTTTTCCATACTCTTGTATCTCCAACTAATTAAGAAACAGACATAGCTCTAACATGTACTCTGGTTGACATTTTTGTTTATGCTAAATGAGTAAGATCAGAAGATATACATATGTTGGAACTTGGTCAATGTTGTGAGCAACTTCTTTGTTGGATCAAATAATAGTTTTCTATTGAGAATATTCTAATAAGGATACTTCTGCAATTTTTTTGTTCTGATTACGACATAATGGTCATAGATATCACACTTTTAAGCTTAGTCTGCATTACTAGCATTTTTCATCACTTAAGTGTAGGCAATCCACAGAACAAAAAATCAAGTCCTGATTTGTAACGTTTACCAATTTCTATGTTGTAAAACTCTTACTATGGTGGATGTTGAGCTATCAGCATGAAGTCCCTGAACAAATGGGAAGAGATGTTACAACATTCTATAGTATTTCCACCAGACAGATACAATAGACATGAATAACCTCAAGCACACATATAATAAAATGCAGTGAAAAAATTAGGAAATGATAAATTTTGAGTGTCTATTACCTTGGGTTTGTTTTTTTTTTCCCTGAGCAGAAGTGATCTTTCTGCCTTGGCCTACCAGAGTGTATCACCTTATTTTTAATGTAATCAATTTAAGGTGTATAAATTTAATTTGTAATAACAGCTGTAAATGACTGATTCAAAGAATTACTAAATATTTGACAATCAGCTATCTGTAGTCAGCACACTGTTGGAGAAAATAATGCTGGGACCTAGGCTCTGGGTAAGAGGAGCCTTCTAGAAGCTTCCAGGGGGGAGGTCAAGAGGGGCTGTCAGGAAGGCTTCCTTCCTGAGAGGTGGGCACTGAGCTGAGCAGGGTGTGTGCAAGCAAGCTGGAGGGAGACCGGGTGCTGGGAGCAGGCAGAGGAGGGCGGTACTGTCAAAGCCTCCCCTGAGGCAGAGGAGGGGCTGGGCTCAACACCACAGCCTGTGGCAGGGGAAGACCTCAGAGGCCCCAGCCAGGGGGTGGTACCTATGCTGGCTCTGGGCAGGTTCTGGGAAGGGTGAGGCTAGGTGGGCCCCTCACAGGCACCTGAGCCTTGAGTGGCTCCCTCCTTCTCCATTTTACTCTCAGCTTGCAGGTGAGGAGATTGAGCCCCAGAGAGGGGTTGTGGCGTTTGAGCTGAAGGCAGGCCTGTGTCTAGAATCCAGGCCTCCTGGTCCCCAGGGGCCCCATGGGGCTCTCCAAAGGCTGGCATTTCTCTGTTAGGTTGGGACAGGTGGGGGTAGCAGGGGAAACAGGGGAAGGGGGGGTGAGAGGTAAGAAGGGTTTACTTGGGAAGCAGAGCGAGAACACTGGGGTGGAGTGACTCCAGATGCAAAGGTCATCAGAGAAGAGGAGCTGAGTCATCTGTGTCTCCCTCAGGCACAGGAAGAGGCTGCTGGAAACTCAGGACCTGGAGAGGTGACAGCTGAGAGAGATTGCCCAGCTGGTACCTCAGGCTGGGGTGGTGCCTCTCTTTGGGGAGGGGCGGTTGCCACTTCAGGACAGCTGTCAGGGGCTCTGGGCCTTCACCCAATGGACTTAAGTGCCTCCTTCCCAGCCTATTACAGTGGGGGCCACAGGCATTTCTTTATCTACTTTGATGTTCATGTCAGAGATGGAGCCACTATCAGGACACCTTGGGCCACTCAGGAAGGTAGATCAGAGAGCAGCACCTACCTGGGCCTCTAGGAGCCCCTCTTCATGAGGTGGTTCCCATCTGAAGTCAGCACCTACACCCCTGTTAGCTGCCGGGTCTGCCTGCCTGCTCAGGCCCTTAGAAGAGCAGTAGTCCGTGTTCCCTGTCCAGGCTCAGCACAGGTGCTCACTTCAGGGACTGCCCATTCCCAGAGGGCCTGGGGGCTGCTGTGTGACGCCTGTTTTACGGATGCTGTGACTGTCTCAAAAAAGGCAGGGGCTTGTTCAAATTCACTCCAAGGTGCAGCGAGGACTAGGACCCAGTGTGTGGGACGCCAAAGCCATGTTTTTTGGTTCTAAGTGGGAGGATATACAGAGGGCAGCTGGGACAGACATCCTTGCTGTCTCCCTAAGCTGGCCTGCTGCAGTCACAGGGAAACACAGAATCCCTCCTCTGGCCCTCTGTGCCTCAGTGTGTTCCCTGGCTCTCCCCCTTCCCTCTTTTATTGACTTTTATACAGTTTCTTAATTATGTAAAAACATGTTTACATTTCCATAAATAATTCAAACAAATTAAAAGTTTTGAAATGAACATATGCCTGCTCCCTCTCCTGCCTGCTCCCACCCCAGGGGGTTACCCCAGTGACTAAGGCAGCAGCTGCCTGTCTGTATTTGTTTCCTGTGGCAATTGTAACAAATTACCACAGCTGCTTAAATGACACAAATTTATTACTTTATAGTTTTGTAGGCTACAAGTCTAACACATGCTGCTGCAGACTAAAACCAAGGCAGCGGCAGGGCTGAGTCCTCCAGAGGTTCTCGGTGGGACCCACATCCTTGCCTTCAGGTGGTTGCTCAAGTTCCTTGGCTCATGGCCTCTGCCTTCATCTTCAAAGGCTGCAAAGGGAAAGTTGAGTCTACCCTTCACATCTCTCGCACCATTCCTTCCTGGTCACACATCCCTCAGGCTCCTCCCTCCTGCCCTCTTCATCCACTTATAAGGACCCTTGTGATTACTTTGGGCTCACTGGCTAATCTAGGATAATCTCCTGATTTTAAGGTCAGCTGATTAGCAAACTTTAATTCCCTCTGCAGCCTGAATTCCTCTTTGCCTTGTCATGACGTAGTCCCAGATCCCAGGGATGAAGGGCATGGACATATATGTTTTCATATACATACAACTGTTTTGTTCCCACATGTGGGATCATACCATATGCGCTGTCAGAAGCCGGCTTCAAGACACCTTTCCACAGCAGTCGCACGGGCAGCTCTATCTTTTAACAGTGGCTTGGAATTAAGCCTCGATCACATTTATTTATTTTTTTTATAGAAACAGAGTCTCACTTTATCTCCCTCGGTAGAGTGCTGTGGCATCACAGAGCTCACAGCAACCTCTAACTCCTGGGCTTAGGCCATTCTGTTGCCTCAGCCTCCTGAGTAGCTGGGACTACAGGCGCCCACCACAAAACCCGGCTATTTTGTTGTTGTTGTTGCAGTTTGGCTGGGGCTGGGTTTGAACCCTCCACCCTTGTATATGGGGCCGGCGCTCTACCTACTGAGCCACAGGCGCCACCTGATCACATCATTTATTTAAATGGTAGGCATTTAGGCTGTTTCCAGTTTTCGTCTGTTAACCAACTTTGCCATAGGGAATCCCTTGTCCTTTGTTTGCATGACTTTCTGTGGGATCTTTCCTAGGAATAGAACTGCTAGGCCAAGTTCTACATGGATGGGATGCAGTGATGGCTGGGCACAGTGGCTTATGCCTGTAATCCTAGCACTCTGGGAGGCCAAGGCAGGTGGGTGGCTTGAGCTCAGGAGTTCGAGATGGCCTAAGCAAGAGTGAGACCCTGTCTCTATTGAAAATAGAAAAATTACGTAGGTGTTGTGGTAGGTGCCTAAAGTCCCAGCTACTTGGGGAGCTGAGGCAAGAAAATTAGCTTGAGTCCAAGAGTTTGAGGCTGCTGTTAGCTATGAGAATGCTGGGTACTCTACCCAGGGCAATGGAGTGAGACTCTCAAAAAAAAAAAAAAAAAAAAAATGCAGGCTCGGCGCTTATAGCTCAAGCAGCTAAGGCACCGGTCACATACGCCAGAGGTGGCAGGTTTGAATCCAGCCCATTGTGCCAAACGACAATGATAGCTACAACCAAAAACTAGCCAGGCATTGTGGCGGGTGCTCGTAGTGCCAGCTACTTGGGAGGCTGAGGCAAGAGAATCGCTTAAGCCAAGGAGTTGGAGGTTGCTGTGAGCTATAATGCCATGGCACTCTACCCAGGGTGACAGTTTGAGGCTCTGTCTTAAAAAAAAAAAAAAAAAAAAATGCAATTATGCCACCAAACTGTTGGCCCTCTACCCACCAAGTTACAGTGGGTGCTCCCAGCAGTGGGTATTATCAGTCTTTTAAATACTTGTCCATCTGGTTCAACGCCTGTAGTTCAGTGGTTAGGGCACTGGCCACATACACCGAGGCTGGTGGGTTTAAGCTGGGCCCAGGCCTGCTAAACAACAATGACAACTGTAGCAAAAAAATAGCAGGGAGGGGGGCAGCGCCTGTGGCTCAAGAAGTGGGGTACCAGCCCCATATATTGGGGTGGCTGGTCCAAACTCAGCCCCGGCCAAAAAAAAAAAAAAATAGCCGGCTGTTGAGGTGGGCTCCTGTAGTCTCAGCTACTCGGGAGGCTGAGGCAAAAGAATTGATTAAGCCCAAGAGTTTGAGGTTGCTGTGAGCTGTGATGCCATGGCACTCTTCCAAGGGTGACATAGTGAGACTCTGTCTCAAAAAAAAAAAAAAAAAAAGCTTGTCCATCTTGCCTTCTCCGTTTCATATTGAGTCAGTTTCAGCTCATTTACTGAGCATTTGCACATGTCCAGCCCTGACCTGGATCCTGAGGACTTCACTGGATCAGATATTCCCTGTCTTCAAAGAAATTATTGTTTGGCTGAAGCAGAACCTTTGGAAGCAGGGAAAAGGCTGTCCAGAGACAGAGCTAGGAGAGGCATTTAAACTGGGCTGCAGGCGAAGTGAGTTACCTGGTAAGAGTTCCCAAAAGAACTTTCCAGGTAGTGGGAATAACATGAGCTGAAGCCCAGAGGTGTGGACATGCTGTGAGTTGTTTTTTGTAACCATGAGGTTGCTTGGCGGAGAAGGGCCAGGGATTAGGTCTCAGGCTCAGTTGTGGGAATAGGAACTTGACCCAGCAGGATGGAGAGTCCCAGGAGGGCTTGAGGCTGGAGTCATAGTGAAGTTTGTAGATGAGGAGAGTGGTAGGGGGGGGTGGGAGTGGGGATGGGCTGGAGGTGCTGGGGTCCAGGGACAGGTGGTGCACCTGCCCCTGAGGCTTCCCACCTGGAGGCTGGGAAGGGCCACTGTCCCATGTAGTGGGGCCAGTTCTGTGACCTCCTGGTCTCTGGCCCACAGGAGGCATGTGAGCGCAGCCTGGCAGAGATGGAGTCCTCACACCAGCAGGTGATGGAGGAGCTGCAGCGGCACCACGAGCGGGAGCTGCAGCGGCTGCAACAGGAAAAGGAGTGGCTCCTGGCTGAGGAGACAGCGGCCACAGCCTCAGGTGTGGACCCTGGGGGGATGGTACAGTGGCTGGGGCCAAGCGCCTCCTTGTGGAACTGAGGAGGGCTTTAAAAAAGTGTGGGGGCTCAGCGCCGTAGTTCAATGAGTAGGGTGCCAGCCACATATACCGAGTTTGGCAGGTTCAAGCCTGGCCTAGGCCTGCTAAACAACAATGACAATTGCAACCCAAAAAAATAGTCAGGTGTTGTGGTGGGTGCCTGCAACCCTAGCTGCAAGGGAGGCTGAGGCGAGAGAATCGCTTAAGCTCAAGAGTTTGAGGTTGCTGTGAGCCGTGATACCACAGCACTCTACCGAGGGTGACATAGTGAAACTCTGTCTCAAAAAAAGGGAATCTGAGGCAAATTAAAGACTCCTTGCCCCATGGGTTGTACCTTCTCTCCCTAAGGAGCCTGCAGCCACCAGGAGTCTACCTCAAGCCACACCCTGCCCTCATAGGAGTACCATCTCCATGCACACACAGGCCAGACTTTCAGGACAGCAGAGGGAAGATGGAAGCACTGCCCAAGTCCATTGTGTGCCAGACTCCAGCACATGTTCCCCATGGGAGCACCCTTAGTCCTCGAAGTACCCCAGGGAGTGGCCCCTTTTCACAGATAAGGAAATTTGGGCTCAAGAGGTTAGTGACTTGTGTCAGAGGGCACAGCTTGGAGGTGGCAGAGCTGGAATTGGAGCCCAGCAGACTGACTGCAAAGCTGTGCTCAGACCCCACCCTCTGTTCTCCCAAACCAGAAACAGGAAATGCCTGAGATGGCAGACAACTCCCTGCCCTCCCTCTGTCCACTGCACTGTATGCCTAGAGCATCCTAGGGAGCACTGAGGGGTTTGTAGAACAATAGGAATTATGGAAGGAGTCACATGACCTGGAGTTTGCAACCTACTGGTGCTTTGCCAAGTGTTCATGCACTCAAGCCGAGCCTGGGGCCAGCCTGTTTGGATTTTAGGAAGACTGCCCAGTGTAGGCACCATTATTAGACACCCCCTTCCCCTCAGCAATGTGCTGGCTTTACCCTGTAGTAATCTAGCATTAAGGTTTCTGCAGTGAAATTGATAAAAGTCATGTTTACTTGGAATAATAAAGATTATAAGTGGCCTTGTGTCTATTCAGGTCAGGTGTTGCCACCAAGAGTGATGAGAAACTTGCAGTGTTCAGGTCTTTTTTTTTTTTGTAGAGGCAAGAGTCTTACTTTATCGCCCTTGGTAGAGTGCCGTGGCATCACACAGCTCACAGCAACCTCCAACTCCTGGGTCTAGGCAATTTTCTTGCCTCAGCCTCCCGAGTAGCTGGGACTACAGGCGCCCACACAATGCCCAGCTATTTTTTTGTTGCAGTTTGGTCGGGGCCGGGTTTGAACCCACCACCCTCGGTATGGTGCCCTACCCACTGAGCCACAGGCGCCACCTGTGTTCAGCTCTTTTGAATTTTGGAATTATGGATAAAACTAGGGACAAAGTTTGTTTAATCCTCACAACATCCCTGTATCAGTGTAAAAAAAGTTTGTTTGGTTTTTTTTTTTGAGACAGAGTCTCTCTCACTTTGTTGCATTCTCACTCTACATCATAGTTGACAGCAACTTCAAACCCTGGGCCTCAAGCCATTCTCTGGCCTCCCTAGTAGCTGGTACTACAGGCACCCGCCACAAAGCCCCGCTACATATTTTTTTTTTTTGTTTGTTTGTTTAGTAGTCCCAAGCTGGGTGTACGTGACTAACCACCAGCCCTGGTGTACAGTGACTAACCACTGAGCAAAGGACACTAAGCCAAAGCCTCGGTTCTTGGGAGCTCAGTCTGCGAAGTAAAAACAGCAGGAACTGATGTTTGGGTATTTACTCAGAGCCATGCCTTGTTCTAAGTGCTCCACACACATCTTCCAGTATCCCCATAGAGGGAAGGCGTGGCTGTTGTCCCCATTTTCCAGATAAGGGACCTGAGGGTAAGATAGGGTAGGAAATGAAGGGTTAAGTCACCTGTACAGGATCATGTAGGCTGTACTGACTACACTAGAGCTCAAGTTTGTGACCACTAGGCTGGACAAGGCAGATTGGCCTTGTTCGAGAGCCCTCCAGGCTCCACTGGGATGGTGCACTGTGAGGGTGTTACCCAGAAATCACTAGCAATGGCTCCATACCTGTAGCTCAGCGGCTAGGTTGAAAAAAGAAAAAAGAAATCACTAGCAACAGGAGGTCTCGTACCAGTGCTCACTGAGGTTGTCTCCCTGGCAGAGTTCAATAGACAGGATTATCATCCCTTGGTTGATGGGTTCAAAGAGGTTGTGCAGTTTACCCAAAGGCACTCAGTTGATGATACAACCTAGACTGCTCTGGACTCCTGCTCCAGGGCTTTCTTTTTCTTTTTCTTTTTCTTTTTTTTTTTGAGACAGTCTCACTATGTCACCCTTAGTAGAGTGCCATGGCATCACAGCTCACAGCAACCTCAAACTCTTGGGCTTAAGCATTTCTCTTGCCTCAGCCTCCCAAGTAAAGTAGCTGGGACTACTGGCACCTGCTACAATGCCCAGCTATTTTTTTGTTGTAGTTGTCATTGTTGTTTAGCAGGGCCAGGTTGATTTCGAACATACCAGCCCTGGTGTATGTGGCTAGTGCCCTAGCCACTGAGCTACAGGCGGCAAGCCTGGTCCAGGGCTTTTTGTACACCATTCCCTGGTCCTATTTCCACTGGTATATGTGGAGTCTCAGAGAAGTGCAGCTGGGTGCTACTGACCCCTCTTCAGTCTCTCCTCTACCTCTCTGCTTCCAGCCATTGAAGCCATGAAGAAGGCCTACCAGGAAGAGCTGACGCGGGAGCTGAACAAAACACGGAGTCTCCAGCAGGGCCCTGATGGCCTTCGGAAGCAGCACCAGTAAGATGGCACCTGAGCCCCACTGCCTACTCATCTAATAAGGAACTTTCTTGAGGCCAGAGAATACATTGTTTTGCCCTCATCTGAGACCCCTCCTCCAGTCTTATGGACACAAGGAACAGAAACAGTGAGGGTTCACACTCCCCTGCCAGTCCTGATAGATAGTTTTTCAGGTCCCTTCTTGTCCCTACTGGTCCTGGTCTCTGCTCTGCTCTTCACCCTTGTAGTGCACCCTAGAGCTTGGCTGCAGTGTCATTCTTGACCAGTAGGTGTCTCTCTGCCGTGGATCATAGTTCTGGAATGTTGGAGCTACAAGTGCTTTAGATACGGGCTCTTCCAAGCCACTGTCTCAGAGAGGAGACATCTATACCCCAGAGAAACTGTCACACGTTTGCAGGCTGAAGGCCAAACCAGAGAAAGAACCCCAAGTCCTGAGCTGCCTTGAGTCTCCCATGACCTGACTCTGGCTTGGCAGGAGCAAGAGAGCCCATGCTGCCCTCTCCTCCTTCCCTGGGACAGGTCAGATGTAGAGGCACTGAAGCGGGAGCTGCAGGTGCTGTCAGAGCAGTACTCCCAGAAGTGCCTGGAGATCGGGGCCCTGATGCGGCAGGCTGAGGAGCGCGAGCACACACTGCGGCGTTGCCAGCAGGAGGGCCAGGAGCTGCTGCGACACAATCAGGTGGGCCTGGCACCAGGTAGTGGGGGACATGGGTGTGTCCCAGTATCCTGCCCTGACCATCTCACCCTCCCAGGAGCTGCACTCCCACCTGTCAGAAGAGATTGACCGGCTACGCAGTTTCGTCGCTTCACAGGGCACAGGCAACGGCTGTGGGCGCAGCAATGAGCGGAGCTCCTGTGAGCTGGAGGTGAGCAGCCTCCCTCATGCCAAGCAGCCCAGTGGTCCTCAGGGCCTGGGGTGGTGGGCGAGCCCTTTACAGGCTGAGTGTCACCTGTAGTGGGACGCACCAGGTCTCCCAGGGTGACCCAGCCTACACTATAACACCTGCTGTGCTCCCAGCAGCCAGAGTCCTGTCTTCCCATCTGGGTGCTGTCACCTACCTGCTCTGTGACTGTGGCATGTCACCCCACCTCTCTGATCCCTGGTAGCTAATCTGTAAAATGGCACTAGCACCTCCCTTACTGGGAGAAGATAGAGTGAGAAAATGTGAGGGGAGACCTGAAGATCACCTTAGTATTTTCATTTATTTCTTTAACAAACACTTCTATCACCTCAACATCTGTAGCTCAAGCAGCTAAGGCACCAGCCACATACACTGGAGCTGGTGAGTTTGAATCCAGCTCGGGCCCGCCAAACAACAATGATAACTATAACCAAAAAATAGCCAGGCATTGTGGCGGGCACCTGTAATCCAGTTACTTGGGAGGCTAAGGCAAGAGAATCTCTTAAGCCCAAGAGTTTGAGGTTGTGAGTTGTGATGCCATAGCACTCTACCCAGGGCAACAGCTTAAGACTCTGTCTCAAAAACAAATAAACAAAAAACACACTTCTATCAGGCTTCACTGTGCCCTTTTGCTGATTAACTCATCTAATCTTACTAACAACCCATAAGTTAGATATTGTCAACATCCCCATTTTATAGCTGAGGAAACTAAGACACAGGGTGATCCAGCACCTTACTGAAGGTCGCCCAGCTGAGCTGGAATTTGAACCAGGTAGTCTGGCTGCAGTGTAAGCTTTTAAGCCTCTCTAGTCCCAGCCAAATCTCTCTTTTTTGATCAAGTCAGCAACACTTGTCTCTCAGGGTTGGGCAGCCCCTCCTGCTTTGGTTCAAGTAGGGCCATGTCACGGCCTCCTTCCCCCAGCTGTGGGCCTGGTGCTGTGTGGGGGCTGTAGCAGAGATTGCCATAGGTACCCACTTATGTGGTCTGGACAGGGGTAAGGCAGGGATGGAAGAAAAGCAAGAAGTCAGAAACGGCTTCCCGGAGGAACCTGCGTCCAGGATGGAAAGGGTCTTGGTGTAGTTGGGGGCTGCTTTCTAGGGGTTCAAGGCAGGAAGAAGCCAGGCCACCAGTTGCTGGGCCAGGGTAGTTCTGGCCTTTGGCCCTGGGTCAGCCTGGTACCCTTGACCCCAGGTGCTGCTGCGAGTGAAGGAGAATGAACTTCAGTACCTGAAGAAGGAGGTCCAGTGCCTCCGGGACGAGCTCCAGACAATGCAGAAGGTAGGTCCTGGCTACCAGGGCAGGGGGAATCAGTGAGGTGGCATCCTCTGTAACCACCCAATGCCCATCCTGTGAGCACCTGCCCTGTGTCAGGTACGTCCTTTGCCTCTTCACTTCCTCAGTCTCTGCTGTCCCAAGAGGTACTACTATCCCTATTCACTGACAAGGAAACTGAGGCTAAAAAAGGGAACTGACTTGCCCAAGGCCATATTCATTTTTATTTATTCAGCATTATTTGATTAATTTATTATTACTGAGCACCTATAATATGCCAGGCACAGTAGCAGGTGCTGGGAATATGACTGTGAGCAAAATAGACCAAAATCTCTACCCGTGTGGCACAAAGTGAGGAACAAGCCCCTATGCTACATGTTGTAAGGGCCAGATTGGGCCTTGGTGCTAAGTCCACAGCCTGCCCGGGCTACTCTGAGCTACCGAGTTCCTGCACTGGCACCCTCTGCCAGTTTTGGGCTGCAAATGGGCGTGTTCGGGGTGGCTCTGTGTTGAGCTGGAACTGAGCACACTGGGCTTGATCAGGCAGCAAGAGCTCCTGGGAGCCTGAGCACCCAGCAAAGCTGACTGGTCCTCCTAGCCGCCACTGCCCTCTGGTCCTGTGCACAAGCTTCACCTCCCTGAAGCTTTGCTCTCAGCTTTCCAGGGGGATGAAAGTGACAGAGCAATGTGGGGGCTTCTCAGCTGGCTGGCCAGGGGCAGGCAAAAAGGGCCGGCCTCATGCACTCATAGACCCTCACTACTGCCCAGGACAAGCGCTTTGCCTCGGGAAAGTACCAGGATGTCTATGTGGAGCTGAACCACATCAAGACTCGCTCAGAGAGGGAGATTGAGCAGCTGAAGGAGCATCTACGCCTCGCCATGGCCGCCCTGCAGGAGAAGGAGTCAA
>CAUYPK010152751.1:0-72170 GCA_963574355.1 Loris lydekkerianus
ATTTATACTATTCTCTAGTATGGCTTCCATTCCCCTGTGGCATTCTTCTTCCCTTTCTGGGATACCTATCACTCATATGTTTTAACACTTCATAAAGTCCCATAATTCTGTCAGTGAACATTCTACTTTCTCTCTCTATTCTTTACTGCCTCTTTAACTATCTAAATTATCTCAAGAGCTTTGTCCTCTACCTCCAAAATTCTTTCTTCTGCATGGTCTAATCTGTTGTTGATACTTTGTATTGCATCTTTAAGTTCCCTGATTGACTGCTTCAGTTCCTTTAGCTCTGCTATATCCTTTCTATATTCTTCATTTTTGTTGTTGTTGATTCTGTTTTATAGTTATTTCCCACTTTATCAGCAATCAGCAGTTTCCTTCATTGTTTCCATCATTTCCTTCATTGTTTTCATCACTTGTATTCTAAATTCCCTTTCTGTCATTTCTAACATTTCCTTATAGGTGCAATCTTCTGCTGTAGCTACCTCATGGTCTCTTGGTGGGGTTGCTCTGGACTTTTTTTTTTATGTTGCCATGAGTTTTCTGCTGATTCTTCTTCATGAATGATTTCTTTTATCTGTTTCCTTGCTCTCATATTCCTTTCACTTCCTCTTGCTCTTTAAGTTGACATGCCTCTGGACTAGGGTTTCAATGAGTCCTTTTGGTATAGAAACAGAAGGAAAAGAAGGTTGAAGAGCAGGAATGGAAAGAAAGAAAAAAAAAAGAGAGAGAGAGAAAGTAGAGGGGATGAGTAAAAGGTAATATTTTAAAAAATAAGAGAGGCACAGAAAGAGGGAGACAGAGCAATATAGGTGTATGGTTGGGTCCTTTGACCTAACCTTAAAAAAAAAAAAAAATCTGGGGGTGACGGGTTGGGTTGTAACCTTACTAGCCTGTTAGGACACAGTACCCCACATCCACCAGGTAGAGAGGAAAAACAAAAATGCTATAAATCAAACCAGAAAACAGTACAGGATAAAGTTGGGGGAAAAACCAAATAATAGGGATACAAACACTAGCAAAAATGAAGTTCTAATTGTTAAAGAAGGCAACAATGGAAAATTATGTTTAAACTAGAAAAATGAAGACAGAAAAGAAAGAATAAAAAGAAAAATCTAGAGGGAAAATGTTGAAATAAAAAAAAAACAAAGCAGTATACATATCTTGCTGAATATTGTCTGAGCAGTAGGTGATCTTCTGTGGTATGAGATGTTTATCACAGAGCTGATACAGCTGTATGAGATGGGGACTGGAGGCCTCTGCTGATTTTTCAAACCCCACAGGGCGGAGAGCCCAGATCTCTCCTCAGCCAGCTTAAAAGGTTGCTAACCTTGGCTAAGCAGAAGCTTTCCCAGGAAAGCACTTGTTGCTGGGATCACTCCTGAAGTGGCTGCCCACTTACCCAGTATGCCAAAACTGGTCTCACATTATGCCCCTGAGGGCCAAGGCTGTAAGGTGTCTCAGTCCCTGCCTTTAGGCTGCTCAGTCGCTAGATTACTCTGCCAAGGACTCCCGCCCATTCTTGCTCTGGGATTCTGAGGGCGGAGTTTGCCGGGGCAGTTCTCAGTGGCACAGTCCAGGGCCCTGGACAATGTTTAAAGTCCTCTGCATTCTATCCCAAGTTCTCTCAAGGTAGTTCAACTCAGTGCCAAGTCCCCCCCACCCCCAAAACACACACACACACACACACACACACACACAAACACACACACACAAAAAAAACCCAGCTCACAAGTAAGGCCTTTCCAGTTTGCGATCTCACTGTGGCCAGTGGGATTAGATGGAATGAACACACGCAACCACTTGCCAGTTCTCCACTGCTTTTTGTCCTCCTCATGGGGTCCAAAAGTCCTTCACTGACTCCTTGTGTCCCCAACATGATGTTTCTGGGCAGAACCCACCAGCCAGAGATGCCTGGAAACTTCTCTCCCCAGTCTCATTTGTGCCTGGTTTGGTTTGAGTAGTTTCTTATATGACCTTGTGAAAGTTGATTAACTTTTCTGAGCCTACTTTGTCCAACTGTAAAATGAAATACTAATATTACAAGCAAATTTTATGGCTGTTCTAAGGATTAAAAGAGAGATTTCATGGAAAGTATCTAACATAGGGTTTGGCACTTAGTATGATTCAAAATCGGAAGGCCATGTAAATTATCACTACCGTCACTGTCACTGTCATTATCGACATCATCAGCACTATTACCTTACCCTTCAAATAAACCTGCTTCTCTTTTTTTCTGTGGAGGGAAAATTTGATATAGTGTTAAAAGTACTGGGTTTAGAGTCAGAAAGACCTGCCTCCAAAACACAGCCATATATTTACTCTATGGCTTTGGGCATATAACTCCAGGCCTCTGAGCCTTTATTTCTTCCTCAACCAAAGGAGAATCTTATCAGTCACCTGTAATCGAGTCTGTAATGATACACTAGATGAGAAGACAGTTTATAAATTATATACTGCAACACAAATGTGAGTTCCAGGTTACAGTTATTAGTGTGTCCATGGGGCTACTATTCTCACAGTAGACAAGTTTAAAGTCATCCTTGACGTTAGACTCCATCCTTCCCACCCACATCAAAGGCACAGTGTCCACCTGCCTCTTCCTAACCTTGTTCACACCTGGCCAAGGCACACTGGATCACAAAATGCTTTCTTTGTTTTGCATTTACTGTGGACCAGCAACCCATATTTAACCCCCAGAAGGCCAAAAGATTTAGCTTCCTGGGTGCTGTCCCTGAATCTTTTCCTGACGCCATATGCTGTTTACTTGCCTGATAAGATTTTCTAACAAGGTGAGAATACTTTCTCAGTATCTCCATATCTTAATGGAAAATTCTCCTTCAACTTTTCAGACACTTTATCTGTGATTAAATATTAACATTCCCAACCAGCATATTTTTCACTGGAAAGTGTGAAATGTTACAAGTTGCTCTCTTGTCTATTCATGTGACTTCCTCAAGCCACAGCAGATTAGGAAGCTGATTAGAAATACAAAGGACATTAAAAAGAGAAGGGAGAGCTGATGCTGGGGTGTGAGGAAGAAGAAAAAAAAAAGCCAGAATGCCAACATAGTCTTTGATCACTGCAAGGGCCAGCTCTTCTTTTTATGCTCTGATTGGCAGATGCTTCAAGATGCTCCTAGATATCCTATCCCAACTGATGTGCCCCTTGAGATTTATTTACATGACTCACAAAACAGGGAGACCAGAATTCAACTGTCAGGAGGATAGCATTACCAGAAGCTGTTTTTAATGCATAATCTTTAACTCACCAATGTATCCATCTCCAGGAAAAGGTTTCCTTGTCCAAGCACCCTGCATCGGAACTGGGTGAAACGTGTGGGGCAGAGGAAGGAGTTTGCTTTAACCGAGAGCATTCACCAGTTTTTACGGTGCTATTTGTCTAAGTGACAAAGCCAGAAGCAAACCTATACTTCTTTCTGACTTTTCATTGATTTTCATCCCAGTGGGAACCAGCAGATGGGGGGAACAAAAAACCCCTTTGAATGGTGAAATGTGCTTAAGACTTTTTTTTTTCAGAAGGAAGAAAAAAAAAATGAGCAAGAAATATGATTCAAGTTTGTTACAGTCTGGAAAAAAAATGTTGTGGAAGCTTGGCTTCTGCAAATTCTATACAATTTCTGCGGATACAGTCAGAGATTAAAGGTAGAATTGGAAGACAAGGGGGAAGCCGCTGGGATTAGCATTTTGGTTTAATGCCCGAGAGTGTAGCATACTTGAGGAGTGAGCTAGTTTATGAGGTGATGAGGTCCCCACCACCAGAGGTGTGCAAGGATACGTCCAATGGTCACTTGGTGTTAAGTGTCATAGAGAGAGCTGAATATTGGGAAGAAGGGTAGGTGGACAGCCTCTGAAATCCTTTCTAGGCCAGAGAGTCTATGATTTTCTGTGTGTGTTGAGAAGTCAAGTTTACATGTCTTTTATTTTATCTTTTAATTCCATTTACCCATGAATTTTTGAACCATCACATATCTGAAGGGATGCAAAGATGGAGCTAGAGGCAATGATTCGAGCACAGTTCAGAGATCCATGCAGCACGGGGCTGGTCATGTGTGGGAAACTGTGTGTGAATTTGCTAGCAGAGGTGAGCCGAGGAGCTCGGGGAGCTCAGCCACAATGACTTTATTTAGCTACTTCCCAAGTACTTGAGTCTCGCACTTACGCCACAGCCAGGCCTAGATTCCTAGTGGCAGCCACAGGTCTAGAGAAGCTGCTGGTGGCCCATGAGGACGTCTCTTTCCCCTCCCAAATGTGTAGTCCTGGATCAGCTCAGAGAAGAAAAGGGGGAGGGAATTTCAGTAGTGAAATTATAACATCGTTATTTTCTTTGGATCCAAATGGAACTGAGTTCTGATTACTTCCTTGAGTGAGAGAATACATGTCCCATCCCATAATGAGAAGGACTAATGACAATGCTAGCAACAACCACTGTGACAATAGGTAATTTATATTTAGTGTTGGCGATGTGTCAAGCACTACGTTAAGCTATTTCCAAGCATTCTCTTCACTTCTCAGAATAACCCTATAAGGAAGACACTATAATTATTCCTCCCAGTGTAGAGTTGAGGGAACTAAGATTCGGAGAGGTTATGTAAGGTCACTAGGACTTACTTTATAGATGGGAAAATTGTAGCCCAGAAGGTTAAATGATTTACCTGAAGCCCCAGACCATGTTTAAGGCAAAGTGATCAGGGAAGAGGAAGATATTTGGAGTTAGAAGGCTACAGTCCTTAAGTTCTATGTACTGAGTGTCAGTATGTGTCCATTACTAGATAAGGTACTTCATCTCATTTCATTCTGCAACAGCCCTGGAAGAGTAATATTCCCTTTAGCACCCTTATTATAGATGAGGACACTAAAGATCAGAGAGGTTGGGTAACTTGCCCAATATTCCACAGCAAGGCAGAGTTAAAACTCAGAATTGTTTGGTTGACTCTCTTATTAGTACACAGATACTTTCCATACTTTAGACAGATCTCAGGAAAGTCACTGCACAACTTTTAGCTCTGGTCTTCTCATTTGAAAATAGAGCCAGCATTATAATTGTTTCCAGCTTGCCAAGTGTTTAGTGTTGCTAGAGACCCCAATAATGCAGACAAAAGTATTTTGTCAATTAAGTGCTGAGTCCATAAATATTAAAAGCTTCTGGGTCTCCTGAGCATAAGCCCAAGGAATGGTCTCACTTGTTAGTGGTTTTCTTGTCTCTTAAAACAGGAGCTGGAAGCCATGTCCTGGGGGTTCTGAAGGTGGGACAGCACAGTGTTCCTCATGCAGCAGGTCCAGGGTGTAGGTAGTGCCCTGTACCCGTAGGCAGGTGAGAGCTGATGCTGGCCTCTGTGCCTGGCATTATAGTGGATGGATCTCAAAAAGCAGAAAAGCCAGAGGAAAATGTGCTTTGAGTCATTCTGACATCATGGGGGCCAGGCCTCTCAACTCCTTGTCACACAAGTGACAGGGTGTCTTTGGCCTAGTTTACACCTGAGCAGTATTGGTGGCTAAGCTGCTTCAGGTGCATCTGCCTTGAAGGTGCTTCTACTGTGGACTTCTGCCTTTAAAACTTTCCTAGGTACTTCTACTTTGGAGGCCAGGATCACTCTGCTAAGGCCTAAAAGTGTGCCTTCTTTCCTCCCTGGCAGACCTAAAATTATCCCTTCATAATTATTCTGAGTATGTAAACTGTATGGGAAGAAAAAACAAGGCTTGAGGAATTGAAAGCATTTGCAATGGTCTAGAGCACAAAGAACCCTTCAGCTGGGAGTCAGAGGACCTAGATTTGACTCGTGCCTGTGCGGGGGAAGCCATTTCATTCAGCAACACCCCTTCTACTGAGGAGATGGAAATGCAACAAGAGGAGGGCACGCCAGAGGAAACACAGGGTGCGGAGGGGCCCAGAACAGGCGCTCCACCCTGAGTGCAGGACTGCATGCAGGCAGAGAAGGCTTCCTGGAGGAGGTGTGATAAAGCTGAAACATGAAGGAGTCAATGTTTGTAGGTAAACAGGTGCAGGAAAGGCATTCTGGAGTGGGGACAGTGACAGTGTGTCATAAGCCACCAAGGTGCTGTGACAAGGCCAGGTACATTCGGCACCAAATGCCATAGGGTATAGCTGGAGCCAAAGGTGACTCTCAAAAGATGGTATGGCCAGGTCATAATGAGCCTTGTGTTCTAAGAACAAAAGTGCACCTTTATCCAATAGCAATGAGGAGTCCCCGGAGAGTGTACGAGGGGTGTACGAGTGTACGAGTGTACAATCAGAGTGTACGAGGGGTGACTACTAAAATAGATCACCACTCTGGATGCCGTCTGAAGGGCAGGGAGGACAGGCAGAGCAGACTATGACCAGTCAGGATACGAGGGTAAGTCCAGTAGAGGACAGTGGAGGCCTAATGTAAGGAAGGAGAGGTGAAGAGGAGGAGGTGAGCATTTCAGGGGTCAGCTTCTCAGGGGTCCAACTTTGTGATCTGTAAAATATGAGGGTCCCTGTGGTCTAGCTCTTACGTCTTGTCACTACTGTGTTCTCCTTATGACTTTCTACTCCATAGGCCCCCTCAAAGTTTCCAGAGGTTATGTGTACCAAACCACATTTATTAAGACCTAATTCATTTTCCAATAAGTACCAATTTTAGTTGATATAATTCCCACCAAAAGCAATTAAAGTCTGATTTTATTGGGGAGATATATGATTCCCGTTAGCATTTTTGAAATATTGAAAAGAGTTCATGGACTGCCATTACACCTTCTGGGCTTTTCTTTCCAGGGACTGTGAAGCAGAGAGTTTGGGAACCACGGGATATATTTATCCATCAGATTCACTTCTGCAATTTTATAAGCCTAGGAAATAACCCTCTTCAGTAAGTACTGTGGGCAAGTTGTTAATCACTCTCTTAGTGTGAGGGGTTATTATAACCCATCTTTGATTATGTAGATTGTCCCAAAATAGTAGACCTCAGACCCATGAGGTAGTAACATGGGAGGTACTATCATTTAACATGGGAGGCCGGAGTTTCAAACAGGTTGAACGATTGTTTGAAAATGTGAGCAAATCAGCAGAAATAATAGCACCTGCTCCCCCTGCTAGCCTTCCTTGGACATCTTCTCACCTTGAAAAATGTTTCAAGTCCTGCTTGCTCCACCTGCCAAGCCCCCATTTAGTGGAAAGTGATTCATTCCTTGGTGCGAGGGAATAAAAAAAATCCAACACTGGGGCTAATAAGAATCTGCAGGGGATGTTGTCAGAATTCACGAGTGGAACTGATTTCAGGACTGGGGAATAGGGGACGCTGCCTGCACCCAGTGGCAGGGCCAGGGCCAGGGAGGTGTCCGGAAGATGCTGGACAGGGCAGAGCAAAATCACAGAAGACATTTTGTGGGCCCTCCTTTCAGCCATGTAATAGGACAAGATTGCAACCCAGCAATTGGCTGGGTGAAATTAAATCCCTATATTCACATAAAGTGGTGAATGGAAGGTTATGGTAATGGTGGTTATGGAAGGAACACATGGATTCTGAGTTTGAATATCAAGCTGTACTTTACCACAACATGTTTGAAATGGCTAGTAGCCCTGGTATAGTCCCATTTGTATATTAAAGAAATAGAAATAGCCTCATTTTCCTTCTCTGTAGATTGGGATAGAAAGAGCACACACCTTATAGCATTGGTGGAGAGGTGAAATGAGTTAATGCATGTAAATTCTTAGAACTGTGCCTTGTATATAGTGAGTATGGGGAAAATGCTGCTTACCTATTTATTTCTGTATCTAGGGCAGATACAGGAGGTCACACAGCTAAGAGAGACAGTGGCCACCTGTGGGGGAGATGTGCATAAGGAGCTTTCAGGAGGTCTTTTTTGGGCCATAATCATTCGTATATTTTATTTTGTATTCTTGTCATGTTCATTTTTTATTTCTTTTTGTGAGACTGTATCTGTGTATTGCATAGTAAAAAAAAAAAATAACTGGGCTAGTACTCTGATAGCATAACAAAGAGTTCTGAAAATGCAAAAGAAACAAATGAGGTATTTTAGTTATTTACCCACTTGTTTGTGAGTCAACTTGAACCTATTGTGTGCCTGTTTGGGTTCCAGGCACTATCTTAGGCACCAAGAGGCAATGATGAGCAAAGCAGACAAGTTATTTTTGCTTTCCTCTTAAAAGTGGAAACACAAAAATAAACATGTGGAGTATTTACTGTGTTAAATGGAGGTACGTTCTGGGGGAAAAAAATACAGCTGGAGGGGGAAGGACAAGAGGGAAGAGAGTTGGAATTTTAAATGAGATGGACAGGTGAGACCCTGCCCAGAGGTGGCATCTGAGTGAAGAAGGCCTGAAGGGAGGGAGGGAGCTGTGCAGGTGCTCAGGGGAGGAGCATTTCAGGCATTACTTCATTTACTCCTCTCAATAATCCTTACCATAACCCTGGGAGGTAGGTAGGGTTTATTATTATCATTAACGTCTTTATATGCAGATGGGGAAACTGAGGCTCAGAGGGGGTGAGGCTGCCCCGCTAGTAAGTGGAAGAATTGGGACTCAGCCGAGTGCTCTGGCTAATGTGTTAGTGACTCTCTTTATCATATCTATGTTCAGAAAAATGTCTGTGTCTGAGATTGAAACAGTTTGGGATGGCTCTGAGGCTTCTCAGAAGCTGAGGGTCAGGTGGGCTGGGTCTTAGCATTCTCTTGGCACTGCCTGTAATAATAGAAGTATCTCCCCTTCCCTACCCTGCTTCCCTCTTCCTTTCCCTTCCTAGCATCTCTTGTCCTAAGCCTAGGTAGGTCACAGAGGGGCAGGTAAAACACTGCAACCAGCTTCACATATGCACACAGCCTCCCTCTCCCAAAGCTTGGCTCATCCAACATTCTTCAACCCTGCCACTGCATGAGCAGGAGGCAGCACGGCCATGTGGAAAGTGCACGGGATTTGAAGACAAAAGAGCAGGGATCTTGCCATCTGTATAAACGTGGCCAGCCCACCCTGAGCCTCAAGTTTCAAAAATTAAATAGGCCCAACTCACACATTTATGCTGCACATCATATTAGAAGCAAACTAACTTTATTAGCAACAATGTGGTCCCTGGATGTTTAGGTAACAGTAGAGAGGCTAATACCTATTCCATTTGTTAAAGTTCTAAACTTGGGCATAAGATCTGATCGGTAAAGAGAGCAAGACCAATGAAATCACATCTGATTCAGGGATCTGCATGCCCAGGGATACCATTTTATTTTCTAAAACAAACAAAATCCAATAGTGTATGGTGAGGGAAAAAATGATCCATATTTCATTCTGTAATTTTGAAGCAGAACTCTGTAAATGTGGTTCCGATGCACTGCTCCGGGCCTTTCCAGTTTCCTCATCCAGAGAAAAGCCAATTTGGCATCAACACTGGGGTTATTTCATAGCTCTGAGTCTTCTCTCATTCAGTCATGCGCAGCAGCACAATAGCCAGAACAAACTTCATCGAATACTAAAGTATACATGCTGCTCCCCTGCTGAGAACCCACCCATGGATTGCCATTGCCTTCAGAATTTTTTTCAGGCTCCCACATGGCTCTCAGAGCTCTCACTCAGGCCCATTCCTTGAGATACCTCTCCTTATCATTATTCGTCCCCATTTCTGCCTCGCCCTGTGGTGAGCCCCAGCAGATCTGAGCCACTTGCTGTTTCCCCAGCAGGTGCCTCATGCCTTCTCCTCTCCTGCACGTTTCCACATGCCACTGCTTCTGCCCACAGCCGGCCTATTCCCCTACCTCCCACCACTGTTTCCCATCCCCCTGTGCTGCTGTTCCACCCTGACTTGCCCAGCAAAGCACGGGCCACTCTGGTTCATAACTTTTTGCAGTATCTATAATGAAATCACGAGCTCTAAAGTTCAGGCTGTCTTGCTCACATTTGAATGCTCCAAACTAACCACAGTTTCTAGCTGTAGTAGAAGGTGTCAATAAAAGCAGCAAACACCTGTAACTACAATTGATTCAATTCTTTCTCTATATGAGATACTTGTCACAATAAGGGCACTGAACTTTCAGAAAAGACCCTGCCCAGGGAGATCTGGATATTCTGGTATGCCAGGCATGAACTCTCCAGCAGCTGGACCACACAGAGGTGCAGTGCATGACAGGGGAGGAGGCTGAGGAGTCCAGGTATGTGTACATGTGAGTGTGTGTGGGTGTGTGCATCTGCTATTTACCAAAAGGAACGCATAACTACATTGAGTGTGACCATCCAATTTATTGTCCAAACTGGTACATATGGAATTGGTGGAGGGTACAATTAATAAGTAACTAAATCGATGATTCAGATACAGCAATTGTGAAACTTTAATATACATCAGAATCAATTTGGAGGGCTTGTTAAAACACAAATTGTTGAGATCCTTCCGGAGTTTCTGATTCAGTAAGTCTTTAAAAAGAAAAAGAAAATAAATATACAAATAAAAACTACAAAGTTGAGGAAAAAGAAATAAAGTGGCCTAATTTCTCTGTGCTTTACTTATCTTAGATTTTTTAGCCTTAATTTTTCCAGTTCTAAAGCATTTGTTACAGTGTACCTCCCTTAATTGAAGGTATTATAGAATATAATTACATATGCTATAATTACACATATAGTATATGCAATTTATCATGCACTTTAAAATGTACTGGATAATTTTATTATTTTTACAAATAAATTCTATACAACCACAATTAAATTCTCGAATTTTATTTCCTGCTCAATTCCTTCCAGGAAATAAGAAAAAGTGATTTCCTAGGATATAAACAGAAGCTTCTGATGGTAGATAACGATTCTAGCTTTAATGCACTGAGAAGGTCTGCATAAATAAATTTATGTAATTGCAACTTGAATTTTATTTGTTCTGTGAACCCTTTTAAAATATTTTTCTAGAACAGCCTTAGTGTCATTTCATCAAACTAGACTTTCCTGACACCCAATTTGAGAAATGATTGTGGTGGTAAAAGAGTTTTGTAGAGTATAAATAGCCATTTGGACCACAACACTAACATTTAAATGACATTTGTGTAACTTACCACGTACTTTAAAATGCATAGGATAATTTGATTATCTCACAAAACTGGAAACCTGACCAAGAAAAAATAATGAGCATAAAATCAAAGGCTCAGAGAAGTTTGTCCAAGATCATCCGAAGGAGATATGGCAGAAGCAAGATTTGAAAGTAAGTTTTTCTGACTCTCTGTCACCAGGATGCAGAAAGAAGGAAGAAGTTGAAAGTTTTGAGTCAAAACAGTAAAGAGGAGATGTGTATATTTCTGTGGGATAAAAGAGCATCTTAAGAAAGTGAGCCCCATCATAGCCAAGCTTATGCCAAGAGAAGTTATAAGATGTTGATCTGATATTAGCAGGGTAATGGGGAGAGGAAAAAGAAATCTGCTCTCAGTCAGGCTCCACGAGGGCCGGGGATAAGGTTCTGGCTGGCTGATGTGTAAATGATATTCTGTAAGAACTTGGCAAATAAATGCAGATATTTTCTTTAATTACCTGGAACAAGGCCTGGCATTGTGCCTCCAACCTGCTGGTGCCAAACATGAGGTCTCAGCTGGTATCGCGATGTTAGGCCTTTGTGTTGCTGCCTTCTCGTGTTGGATCGTATCTCTGGGACTCGTGATCGTACCATTCAAGAGCTCAAGTGGCCACAGAAACCCACGACATTGCTCGGTTGCTGCAGCTGATGCTCCTTCATCTGGAAACGTGCCCTCAGGTCCCCCTTGGGTCCTTGATTTTTTTTTTTTTTTTTTTTCAGGAAAGAAGACATGGTGCATTGTACATCACAGTAAAATTAAGGAGAATGTTGTAAATGGAGGAAACAGATTGTCTACATGAGTGCCTTCTTCATTTGTTCTAAACTGTTACACCTGGTGGGACCTTTAAATATTACTCCATCTCTCTTATTTTATAGGTAGGAAAACAGAGACCTCACACAGTGAGTCAGAGGCAGAAAGGAGGTTAAACTGAATCCTTCAGAGTCCTTGTACAGTGCTCTTGTTTTTTTTTTTTTTTTTTTTTAAATTTTGCTTGCAACTGGCTTTCAATCATCTGAAGTTTTCTTTTAATTTTGTTAGTTATTTATTTATTTATTTATTTATTTGCTGAGACAGAGTCTCACCTTGTGGCCCTTGATAGAGTACTGTGGCATCACAGCTCACAGCTACCTCAAACTCTTGGGCTTAAGCGATCCTCTTGTCTCAACCTCCCAAGTAGCTGGGACTACAGGTGCCCGCCACAATGCCCAGCTTTTTTTCGGTAGAGATGGGGTCTCACTCTGACTCAGTCTGGTCTTGAACCTCTAAGTTCAGGGCAATCCACCCACCTCGGCCTCCCAGAGTGCTAGGATTATAGGTGTGAGCCACCAGGCCTGGCCTGTACAGTGAGTACTCTTTCAATGACACCAACCTTCTGTTCAAAGTATATATAACCCATTATTTTCAAACTCTATTTTTCAAAGATTTAAGGCTTTAAAGAAAATCTAAAAAGTTTTTTTTTTTTTTTTTTTTTTTTTTTTTTCCTTAAGGAAGGAGAAGAAGACACAGGTATGAAGGATAAGAGTCACTGCGACCTATACCCCCTTCACCATCATGCACACACTTCAACCAAAACAGCTCCTGTTTCCTAGAGTGCATTGTTCCACACAGTTTATTTGGCCAGATGTGTTCTGTCCCTCAGAGGAAATCTGAAAACAATTGCTCCAGAGGAATTTGTTGAAAAACCATTCTCCAGGTTTGGATATGTTTGATTTCCTTCCACAACCTGATGTTTACCTTTGTACACAGTGTGTGTGGGCACGGACGGAGAGCAGTTAGCCTGGAATTCCAAGCTGGCCACTGGACAAGTAGAGGCTCTCATTCATTCATCCAGGAAGGCTCTCCCTGGGGCACCAAGTATACAGCAATGGACAAAATAAAAGTAAAAACCTGGATATGGGATGCATAAAATATGTAGAACTGGTGATATTCTTCCTGATTCTGCCAAAAATAACCATCCTTTCCAAGGGAAAGGAATTTACAAAGACCTCCTACACATCTTACCTTGGGAGAGACTCAGCAGGACATCTGAGGCAGAGGGAGGAGGCATATTGTGCTCATTTCCAAAAAAGGAACTCCTGGTCACAGAGCATAAACAGGTAGCAACAAGGCCTTTAGTCTTGTCTGAGAGATGATATCTGATCCTAGAGTCTAGCACAGTCTCTAGAATATATATTTAACTGACTGAATGGTGGATGAATTACAGTGATAGTAATGACTAATATATAGTATCATCCAGGTTTCTCCAGAGAAATAGAACCAATAAGATATCTATCTATCTATCTATCTGTCTGTCTGTCTGTCTGTCTGTCTGTCTGTCTGTCTATCTATCTCTATCATATCTATCTTCACCATTATTTTCAATTTCCTATTAGATACACATCAGTATCTGTCCATACCTATTCAATTCTCTATTTATCTATCTATCCATTGAGAAGGAAGAGAGAGAACAGGAATTAGGCAGAGTTCAGACTATGGAAATCATGATGCAATGTTAAAGAACTTGTACTGTGGGCATCTTGGACTACTGGAAGGTTTGAAACAGGGATTACATGATTTCTCTCGGGTTGCAAACATGATTTGTGAGCTTTTACAAATTCAGTGAACATAATACTCCCTCCAAGCTCCCAACCTGCCCTTCACACACATAATGGTTTCTGACAGTTACATGCTTGTATCAAGGCATTTAGCACCGATTCCTCCCTGATCATTACCCACACCCACAGCGCTGGAAGGGAGTATGGCTGAGACTCATTCACGGCTCAACCGTCTCGGCCAAACAGAACAACTTCCTTCCTTTTCATGTTCAGGCTTAGAGAGGTCAAAGGACCTGTAAGGAAATTGAGCCAGATGACGTCAAAGCCAAGGGAGAACCTGGATCCCTTCACACCAGCATTTATTCCTCCTGGCCTATTCTGGAAGACTTTTGTTAATGTCTGAAGATGTTTTCAATAGTCATACTGGGAAAGAACTACTGGCACCTGATGGTCAGAGGCTCGGATGCTGTCAATCTTCCTGCAATGCACAGGACACAGAATGACCTGGCTTAAAATGTCCTTCATACTGAGCTTGAAAAAATTTGCTTTACGTCATGCTTAAAATCAAGATCTTGTTGGATGGAGTCCTTGCAAATCATCTGGTTTCTTTGCAGCTGAGTAAATGGAGGTCCAGCTGAGGTGAGTGACGTCTCCTGAGTCACACAGTGAAACCAGACTCATGTCATGGCTTCATTAACTTCCTGTTCAGCCCTAACATTCATTGCTTCTCACTAGCCTGTGTGTAAGTCAAGTACATGTCTACAGTATCTGATGGGGAAAGAAGAGAAATGTTATCTCAAACTGGCCAGAGGAAGCTGTCCTGAAAAAAGTGATACAGCTTTGGTTAACAGCTTCAATTAGAAGAAAAAAAAAATTCTAAACAGATCCTAATGCCGCCAACAGCTGTGGTCATCATGCTGGGAACTGTTTTAGACATAATTGCTACACTGTTAGCACATACACAGGCAAATAAACACACAACCCACTTCACAAACTTTGAGTATTCAGTTCTTTAGACTCCAGGTTCTGGACTCAGATGAACTTATTTCATATATTTCTTCACCACATATAGGCTGGTGGAGCTTAGGCAAAACAAGTCTACCTTGCTAAACTTCCATTTTCTCATCTGTAAAATAGTAATATCCCCCTCAGAAAATTGTTTTAATGACCGAATGAGGCAATCAATTAAAGCATTTGACACAGTGTTGGGGGTGGCGAAGAGAAGGAGGGACCATAGTGTCAGGCTTATTATAGCCCTGACTCCATTGTCTGCCTTCTCCTATTGTCAGAGAAGTGACCTTAGGTAAGTTACTTTCCTTTTCTGGGTCTCAGTAAAATGAGATCGGGCCACCTCCTTGGGGTCTATGAATCGGACTCCTGGGTCCATCACTGTCCTTCTCTTCTGGAGCTCAACCACCCCTTCCACCCTACGCTAATGTGGCCCAGCCAAGGCGTGCATGACCGATCCCTGTGTTAGGGCAAAGCAAAGGTGATGACAAAGCTCTGGTTTCAGGTAGGCCAGCTTCCTGGGCTGCCCACTGGCTGTGCCCAGCTGTTTGGAATGCATATCAGAGCCAGCCTGCAGTGATCATGAACAAAGCCATTAGAGAGAAGATGGCAGTATTTTTATTTTTAACCAAATGACTCATTTTCTCTCCAGCTGTGAGCTGTGGAAGGCACAGGAAGGAACAGGCAATGTTAAAAGTGCAAGTTCAGGACACTTTCACCCCATTGGGAGTCAACCACAGGGGATGCTACGCAGTCCTGCTCAGCTTAATCTGGCGTAGAGAAAGATGTTTAAATTAAAGAGACCATTTCAGCGCTATGGTTTTAAGGCAGAGAGAAAAGAAGGACAATCCCATAGCCGGTGGAAGAGGGTGGTCACTAGTACTGGGGTGTGATTTGGGGATGGGAGCTTTCTGGACTCTGGTTTCCAGATGTTGGCTTAAAGCAGCTTTTCAATTGTGTTCTTCAGAGTCCTGGGGCTGTCTGGAGCCCCGTGGGGTTCTAGTTTCCTCCCCATCTTCAACTGGAGTGGCTCTGCTTGTACCTTTATCACTCATTTGACTTTCTCATGTGCCAAGCGTTGTACTAAACACTCCATAGGTGTGAAGTCATTCAACTTTATAACAACCTTATGAAATATTTACAATTACAATCGCCACTTCACACTTTGTAAAATGGAGGCTTAATGCCAAGGTAATCACTTCCCTGAGTTACAAGCCTAACAAGCAGCTTTGTCGGAACTGGAAATCAGCCCCGTCGGTCTGCAAAGCCTGTTTTCTTAACCGCAATGCTACATGGCTTCCCATGCTGGGTTTCCATGTAGGCTTTCATTTTCAGAAAGTGTTCCAGGGTTATTTTAAAAGGAATAAAATAAAAGTTTGAAAGTGACTGGTTAGATGTTCTGAGACTCCTTCCAGCTTTAAATCCCCAACTTTTATGATTTGCAGAAGGACAGAAGCAGAGGCTTTGTGACCAAAGTTGACGGTGGGGGATGACGGACAGAGTTTGGAATAATAATAGCAGCAAATATCTGAGCACCGAGTAGGTCAAGTGATGCTCTAAGTCCTTCACACACATGAGCTCACTTGATCCTTGCACCAAACTCCTGCAGTAGGTATGTTATTCTCATCTCCAAATAAGGAAACGTAACACAGCCAGGTTGTACCTGATCCAGGGTCATGCAAATAGAATGTAACAGGCTAGGCTCCAGGTTCTCTTAGCTCTTTGCTACCATGCTCTGTTGAGATGACTTAGTCTGAGAGAAAACCACTTTCCTTAATCTTGGCATTTCTTTTCCAACATCACTCCATGCAAATTTATGTAAATAGACATGTCGATCAGCATCAGCTGCTCCCCTAGCCTTGGTGCCAGCTTCCCCTCAGGGACGCTAATGCAACAAAATTTGGCCATTGTCACTGATTTGAGCTATCACAGTGGTAGACATTTCAATAATTCCCCCACATTTCCCAGGCTTGGAAGCAATAAATGTATTTTATATAACTATGTGTCTACACATGCTGAAATTTTGCATCTTCTTTTTTAGAGATACTTTCCATCTGTGGACAGTTGGTATCCATTGAAAATGGAATATTGATACCTTACTTCTGTCTAGTGCTGCATTTCAAAGCCGGTGGCTGCATTTGGACCTTGTAGCAAATGGGTGAGGGGGCGTGCTTGGGATCTTGCTGGGATTTCTTGGCCTGATTTTTCTTCCTCTGCCTCCTCGCTCCTTCACCATTGATTTTTTCCTAACACTGCGATAGTATTTTCTCTGCTGGCTGCAGAAAAGTGCAGTTTGCAGCACAAAGAGAAAGGGAAGGGACACTCGATGGCCTGTCCCTGTAAAGGTGGACACGTGCACTCACAGTAGTGGACCAGCATTTTAACAAAGTGGAGAGAAACTAGGATTCGCTGAGTGACTTCTACATCTGGTGGGATGTCCTGTGCTTTGGATAGGCCATATGTCTTCTACCCGGGACCTTTTTGAGGATGAAAAGGGTGCTATTTAATAATTACACCAGAAACACAGGCATAAACGGAAGCCATCTTGGGGGAGTCGTGATGCGATCTCACTCTTGCTGAAAAGATAGCATTCCTTTCACATTCACCACAGTTCTCGAAGGTGGGTGATTTTCTGTTCTGAGTCTTTGCCCAGGGTCACGCAGCAAATACATAGCAGAACTGTCTGTCTGATTCCAAAACCCCGGGTTAAGGCAGACATCAGAGATGGGGACTCTTGACACTCCAGCCACGCAAAAGCTGACCCTCAAGGTTGCCCAGTTGTCAAGTTTTTCTTCTCCCCACCGGGTTCCCAGCCACTGTCCTTGGCCAAGGGAGCTCACGCGGGGTGTGATGACCATGCGGTCCCAGCAGAGGGCAGTGTTGCCATGCCTGGCCGGGCGGAGGGCTGCAGGCTACGGGAGGGAGGCCTGGGCTGAGCCGGCCTGGTGGTCTGTCTGTACAGCGTCCCTACCACAGCCAGCCTGGCTGGGCTGATTCCGAACCAGCCGCTCTCCTGGCTCCCGTTCCCTAAATGCTTGATAAACCTTTTGTCCCCTTCGCCTGTCTTTTGTTTCCCATTTTACAACACCTGAACAAATTCAAGAGCTCTGAACCACCTGGGGTGGAAAGAAACCCAGAGAGAGTTTCCAGATTGGAAACAGGAACTGTTGCCATTTTCTTGTTTGCTCAGAATTACTCCGGAGCTGGGAGCGCTATTGACATATGTGTTACCACTTAATCTTTCATAAGAAATCCTTTTCATGGGGGAGCCAAGTTCTGGATCCATGCCAGTTTAGATAATTACATTCCCCCAGAAGGCTGAAGCTATGAAGGCTGAATTCTTTTTATTCCAGTAAGAGTTAGGAGTTTCAAGGGTGCAGCCTCAGCCTGGGGGGTTGGGTGGGGGTGAGTGCCAGAAAGGTCCATGAGAAAAGGAGAGCCCGGTTTTAATGAGGAAAAGCAAACTTCAAAGTGTCACCCAGTAACAATTTTTTTTTTCTTCCTTTGGACCTCATTCAGTGTGAGATTCATTTGTAGTTTTTGTCTGTTCAATTTCTCCTCTTTTAAAAGTTACCTGATTTACAGGGGGTGTGAAACAAAGTAGAAAGTGATAAGAGGAAGGGAAAAATAACAATTCAGACGGAGGAAAAAAGAGAAAGAAAAAAAAATCCTTTTAACAATTTCTCTCATCTAAAGTGGTTGGGACAGCATTTTTATATTAAGTTCAGCATTTTGTCAGGAGGGGATGGAAATGTCCTGTGATCCTCAAACTAAGAATTGCTGGTGGTTTTATACCCTCCCGCTGGCACAGATCTTAATCAACCAGAAAACTTCAAAATGACAAACAAAAGACAGCTTTGCTCTCCGAGGTTCATTAGCTCAGGCCAAGGTTGAGAAGCCTCAGGAGGAGAGGTGCCAGAAATAGGCGAGCATAGGAAGGCGCTCTGTGGGTGTTGCCACCTCCCGCCCCCCTGCTGACTCCAGCCATCCCCATTCTTCTCCCTCTGGCGACAGAGGCCAGGTTACTCCAGTTGATGGTGAGAGTAGTTGAGGCTGGTGGTGCAGCTGCTGGAGCAGAAAGCAGGAAGGGGCTCTCTGGTGTGCTGGCTCAGGCGGACCCAAAGTCATGTGCCTCTGCTTTCAAGGACATCTGCCAGCATCCTGAGAGTCACAGCACATCCAGGCCAGGCGCTATCCCGCCGTTCCTCTTCCTTTGCTCCCTCATTACCTTCCAAAGGCACCACTTTCACCTGGATATCTGATTACTAACCCTGCAGGAACCTATCCTTCCCTTCTTTCTGTGACCAGTTTTCAAGTCCTACCAAACTGTCTTCCGAATCTCTCTCTCCTCTCTCCCTCTTTCTCTCTCTCTTGCACATCGCCTCCTCTTCTTTCATAGCGCCAAGTCTGGCCCTCAACATCTTCTGCAAAAGCTTCCCAGCTGTTCTCCCTTCCTCCCTGCAGGCAGAGAGACTGCCAAAGTAAACCTCCTTAAGCCCCTTTCTTTTCTTTCTTTCTTTTTTTTTTATTAAATCATAAACACATAGATCATGCCCCTTTCTGATAGTATAAATTCTGTCCAAACCCCTCAGTAGCTCACTCCCATGTGCAGGATCAAGGCCTAACTCCTTCACTTGGCATTCAAGGTTCTTCTTGATCCAACTGCTACTTGCCTGTCAAGCTTTTCTTAGCACCCTGTGCCTCTCTGATCCCTGTACTCCAACCATGCAGAGCCTCCAGCTGCCCCGCAGCACCTTCTCCTCCAGACCCCCTGTGTTTTCTCAGCTCACTGTTTTTGCTCATATGCTTCTCTTGGATGTTCCTGTCCAGATTTTGTCTACTTGTCACATTTCAGCTCAAGAGCACCTTTTCTGGGCAATATGCTTTCTACCCTCCACATCTCTGCTCCAAATGGAAGTTCATCTTTCTTGCTTTGAACTTCTACAACACTTTACTTGCAATGCACATTTTGTATTGGCCTAATATTTGATATTTTTATTCCAGGATTTTGTTCTCTCTTAAATGTGCTTTCCACCAGGATGCGGAATCATCTTCATACTGCACACAGATTAATCTGGTGTTTTTTGTATTGTTAAGTTTCAAATGGTAATTGGATGAACAGGTTAATGAATACTTTTAAGAATCCATGAATGAAGGAGTGAACCTAAGCTTCATGGATGCATGAATAACTGACTTTGTGCATGGATGAATAAATGAATTCCTGTACTTAAGCATTTGAATATATCTTGGGAGGCTACTATGCAAATCAATCCAGAAATAGATGAACACTTGTATGCAGAAAGTAATAAAAGCATGCATGCATGAATCTGTAAATGAATAACTCAATGGCTGGATTCCTGATTCCTGGGACTTTCACACCAAGTTTGCTAAGGTTCTCTACTGGTGAACTGACTTTCACTGAAATTCCTTGAAAAGAAACAAGTTGGTTTCACTAATTAAGTGCCTGAAATATGATCATATCTTTAACAAACAAAAAAGTTTTCTTTCTTTACTGGTTCTTTAGTTTAGGCTGGCCCTTCTTTGTACCATACCTTTGAAATTGGGCATAAACTACAAAATTAGTTCCTGACAGCTGCTCAAGTCCTCTTCCTCTGCATCATGGTTGGGGTTCCTCACCAAGCCTCACATCTTGCACTCTTTTTTGACTCCCGTGTCTGCTAGTTTCTATTGAGAAAATTCTCTGATAAACATTCTTAATAGAAACCAAACCAACACACCCCACAAGGGGACGATACTCTGATCGTATTTTTACAGAAGCGCTTAGGCACTTGCCCTGGGAAGACTATAAATAATTGGTTCTTAAGCGCTCCCAGAAGAATGGCATTTTACCTATCTGTAGCACATAGTGGCCAAAGTCTATGGGTTTTACTTTAATCCACGATAGGGATTATCTGTACTCTAAGTCCTTGTTAGAGGATTTGATTGTGAATCGAACGAGAGCCAGCACTTCTCAGAGGCTCGTTTACAATATCTGATGTTTGATAGAGAAAGTCTCATAGACATGCTAACTATCCATTCATCTCCAGTCTCCACCAGTAAGGAAATACCTCCAGTCGCAGCATCTCAAATGCCCTCCCTGAGTTATGACTTAATGCTTTACTCTTTGGCCTTTATGGAGGCCCAATAAAATACAACTGCCCAGTAGAAGAAAGCATGTCTGTATTTTTTTCTGAAAATGTGAATAAAAATTGAACCCACTATTTAACTCCTTGGAGCTTAAATTCTCTGCTTATATAATAGAAGGAATTCTAAAATTAAATGGAGCTAAGCAAGGAGCTTCTAAGTCCTTGGCTCTGAATGGTCCTAAGCAAAGACCATGTTCTACCATGATATTCATGCCCAAATAACAGAAGATGGCAGAATCATAGATTGATTTGGGCCATGTGTGACATAGAAATATAACAGTAGGATTTAGGACCTGGGACCAGGCCTAGGTCACAAGGTATTTGTTGGACAGAAGGAGAATTTACAGGCCACTAATGTTCATGGGCTTGTTTACTGGACTTACCACCGAGCATCATGATGAGCGTCCAACCAAAGAGCATTCCATGGCGTGCTGCCTGTGTTATAAATAAACACAATTGGACATTACTGGAACATAGTTACCTTTATTATTTTGTGTTTTATCTTTGACTATTTCCATACTGTCATGACAGAGTTGAATACTTGCTGCAGCACCTAAGGCCTGGACAGCCTTATCTAGTGACTATTTACTTGAGGAAAAGTTAGTAACCCTTTTCTCTTAATAAAAAGATGTTGAGCCCAAGTTAAAGGACTTCAGATAGAATCCAAAGTTGGTATGTGTTTAATAGTACCTGCACCATCTCATTGTCCTCAACTATAAACTTGGATTAGTAATTCAGTCTGAACTACAGGATTTTACAAAACTGAGTATGAAAATTTGTGTGTAAATAACTAGCATGGAGCTATAAAAAGCCTCCGTGTAAGGCTTATGGACCAGGAAAAGAGGACATTTATTCTGAGTCTAGAAACAGACAAAAGCCAGTGTTTCACTTTCTTACCAAAAGAGTTACCCTCAGAAAACGTTTCTCCAAAAGTCATGGCTTAGGGGAAGATCACCTTCCTACCAGAAAGAAAAGGGGAGCCATCAAGCTTTCTTGGTCAGGCTTCTTGTTGCACAGGAGCGAGACAGAGATAATCTCAGGTGGAAAATGCACAGTGCATTTTCTTCTGGGGCCTCATGTATCAGGGGTGATTTTAATTACAGATAACGTCCAGGAATTCTGCTGGTAGTGTGAGCAAATCTCTGGGTGCTGCCCGAGAGGTCTTCTGGCCCCATCCCAGCTCTGTGCTAGAGGAAACCCTTCTAGAATGTGCGTGTATTAAACTTTGCTTCCCCTGAGGCTGAATTCACCAGTGAAAATTATCACTTGAGACCCAAGTTTTCCCAGGTCCCTGAGTTAAGCTGTTCCTGATCTCTCTTCACCCCTTGGACTAGTGATGGCAGGGACTGAAGCTTGCTAAGCTTTGCATCCCCAGTGCCTAGTACAAATACCTAACTACTCAGTCTGTTCAAGGACACTTGGTCTGCATGATGCAGAGGACAGAACCATTGCAGCATTGAGCACACTGCAGACACTCAGTAAATTCAATTCAAATAGAATTAAGCAAAACTGGGTTTAGGTCTTGGTGGGGATGATGATGGTGATGACAGCAGAAGTGGTGGCACAATGGTGCTACCATTAAGACATCAGGTGAGGTTTTAAAGAAATTGAAATGTATTAAGCTAGCAATTGAATAAATGCTCAAAATGTGGCCTTATGCTCACACCCTTTGATGACTCTCAGTTGAAGTGACTATGTAGGTATATAGGGAAAAATATGGAGTTAAAAGACAGAGAACTTTTTCATTCATAGCTGAAGCAACACCCAATAACCTGCAGTGATGAGCTCTGAAGAAAGCCTCCTTGGAGTATAAGGCTTAGACATTTAAACTGGTCTTCTTAATCCTTTTCCCTAAATTAGAGATGGATGTGTTTGAAAAATACATTATAGCATGAGTTACTCTATTGTAGACACTGATGAAATGGACTTGGCTCATCTTTCTCCAGGGAGGCAAAATAATATGCTTATCCCACAGGAGTAGAAAGTCATCCTGCCCACTGGGGAACATGGCTAATTCAATGTCTTTGCAGAATGACCAATCAGACTGGCTGCTAAAGGGGCCATCAGAGATAAAAGCATGAGGAAATGTGGTAGAAATGTTTCTCCCCCTGTGATTTATCATGCTAGAATGCTGTGATAAGCATTGCAATCATACTTTTCTATTTAATCCTCACAACAATCCTAGGAGATAAATAAAATCATTTTCCAAGCAAGACAATAGGCTCAGAGTAATTATGTGACTTGCCTGAGGTCACATAATAAATGGTTGAGCTACATTTCAATCCTAAGTCTACCTGTCTTTAAACCCCATGCTCTTTCTACTATACCCTTGCTACTCAAAATGTAATCCATGGACCAGCTGCTCAATGTCAGCTGGAAGTCTGGAAGGATTTTAGGAATACAAGTGTATCAGACCCATCCCAGACCTACTGACTCAGGATCTGGTTTTAAACATATCCCTAGGTGATTCATCTACATAGTAAGATGAGAATTATCCTAGAGATATTTGTAAGATATCTTAGAAATGGAGAAGCACCATGCTACACAACGCTGCCTACCTCTTACTATTATATTTTCTTCTACCAGACAGCAAGACCACTCATTGTGGTCCCACCATCAAAAGGTTGGCCTGGATTTTGGAACCCCCAAGTGACTAGATTTATCCTGGTTGCTGGGTTGGAACCCTGAAGGCTCCCAGACTATGCCTGCATTTCCTGAGGCCACTGGGCACTTTGTGTTGATTGGTCAGTTGCCCTTACTGGATCAATGTTCTCAGGAATTATCCTAACTTTCTTTATTTCCATTAAATTTGAGGCCAGAGAATCCCAGCAGATGTGGGACAATTTTTGTTCAAACATGCTGATGCGTGGGCACTCCAGGCCCTTGGAGGAGGAAAGAATCTGTTATATTTCCCACAGAGGAAGAAGAATACACAGATATATATATGCAATCTTATGAAAATAAATTTACTGTATAACCTAAAATGAAAGATTATCTAGGGCCATTTATTTTCCTTTTTCAGTTTGGATACAGTTTTGTTGTTTCTCTATGTAATTTTCTATGGCAGATTAAGATCCATAATGTTCCAAGATACTGTGATTTATGCATAAGAGAGTTTGGAAATGAAATTTTATTATTGATACTTACTGCTAAGAGTTTTGATAAATTTCTTTTACTATATCCTCAGAACCACTCTGTGAGGATAGGGGAATTAGCTTCATTTTGTAGATGAAGACAGTAGGCTCAGTGTCTGGTCAGAGAAACAAAGCCAGTTTTCAAGTGTATATTGACAACATTCCCAAGTTACATCTGTTTGAATTGCATGTTAGGGGGGTGAAGGATGCCTACGAATAAGACACAGGATCCTGAAATGATCATTTGACTTGAAGATTTGAGATGGGGGAAATTAACTGGTAAGTATTTTTAAGGAAAGTGGATATATTAAGGAGCAGAAAGCGAATTTTGACATTTTTCATGAATTTAAGAGAAACAAGATATAATAAAAACAACGAGATGATTGATGGTTAACTCTGCAATGACATCCCAAAACCGTGGGGACATGCTTTTACTTTTTCTCTGTTATTTACTGGAGCAGCAGCAAATGTAGCAGAAGCAACAATAGTAAGTGTACGGAAAGCTATTGTATTAGCTAGCTATTGCAGCATAACAAATCACCCCAAAACATAGTGGCTTTAAACCATACACATTATTCCACAGTTTCTGTCAATCAGGCATCAGAACATAAAGGCTATATCCAGCAAAGTGCCCTTCGAAATTGTAGGAGAAATTAAAACATTCTCACATAAACAAAAGCTGGGGGAGTTTGTGACCAACAGACATGTCCCACAAGAAATGCTTAAGGGAGTCCCACAGGTTGAAATCAAAGGACACTAGCCAGGAACTCGAAGCTGTATAAGGAAATAGAGATCTCAATAAAACTCAATATAGAAGCAATTATAAAAAGTAGTATTATTGTTACGGTGGTTTATAACTCTGCCTTTTATTTTTCTACATGATATAAGGTAAATATCTTTAACACAGCAGTTATTAGTCTAAGAACTGGTATTATTGCAACTTTGGTTTATAATTTGACACTTTATTTGCTACATAATTAAGAGAGCAATGCATTTAAGAGAATTACTAGTTACATTTAAGAACACGCAATGTATAGAGACATAATTTTGTAATGTCAACAACTGAAAAGGGTGAGAGGGAGCTACAAAGTAGGAGAGTCTTTCTATGATATAGTTATCAAAGTTCATGAATTAGAGGGTTAGGATGTTAAATGTAATCCCTATGGTCCCTGCAGGATATGGTTGGATGTTCTTCTGGTCTCAGAGAGGCTGTCATTATACTCTTGAGTTGGGCCTGTAGTCTCATTGCAAGGCCTGCTTGAGGAAGACTTTTTTTCCAGAATCAATCATGGGGCTGGGCATGATGGCTCATGCCTATAATCTTAGCACTCTGGGAGGCTGAGGGAGGTGGATTGCTTGAGACCAGCCTGAGCCAGAGTAAGACCTCTTGTCTCTAAATAAAATAACCAGGCATTATGGTGGGTGCCTGTAGTCACAGTTACTCAGGAGGTTGAGGCAAGAGAATCACTTGAACCCAAGAGTTTGAGGTTGCTGTGAGCTGAGATGCCATGACACTTTACTGAAGGTGACAAAATGAGACTCTATCTCAAAAAAATAAATAAATAAATACATAAATAAAAATAAATAACTAAATAAACAGAATCACTCATGTGTTGTTGATAAAATTCAGTTTTTTATAGAATATTAGAATAAAGAACTTAGTTTCTTAGTTCCTCTTCTTTTTTTTTTTCCCTCCTATGTGGAATCTACTCTGGAAAACCGGGCAACCTACACAACAGGAACATATACACATAGCCAGTCTTCAATGTGCTTCTGTTTGATGAGAGACATGGGAGAACTCCCTCAGCTCTGGGCTAAGGGGCTCCCTGAGTCAGTGACTGGTAAGGGGAGGCCCACGGAGAAGCATGGACCTCTTCTTTTTTTTCTTTGAACACTTTAAGTGTTTTGGTTCAGTGCCTCTAGCCTTTAGTTTCTATGAGAAATCTTCTGACAATCTTAATGAGAATCCCTTGTATGTGATGAGTCCCTTTTCTCTTGCTGACTTAAATCCTCTCTGTCTGTTGACAGTTTGATTATATCTCATTATGCACCTCTTAGTACACAGAACTTCTTCCAAGTTTATACATGTATTCATGTTTTTAATACAATTGGAGATGTTTTCAGCCATTATTTCTTTAAATAGTCTCTCTTCCCTTTTCTCTCTTATCTCCTTCTGGAACACCCACAATGAACACCTTGGTCCAATGGGTAGTGTCCCATAAGTCCCTTAGGCCTTATTCATTTTTCTCTATTACCAAGAATTGATAACTTCCATCATTCTGTCTTCAATATAAAACTGAATTTTTTCTTTGGCTACTCAAATCTGCTTTTGAATTCCTTTTTTTATTTCAGTTAATATACTTTTTAGTTCTAGAATTTCTTTCTGGTTTTGTTTTAGGTTTTCTCTCTATTTATTTATATCTCCAGTTTGTTCATACATGGTTTTGACTTCTTCCCATTTTTCTTTAGTTCTTTGAACATCATTAAGATAGGTGCTTAAAAATTTTTGTCTAGTAGATCTGCCAGAAATAATTTCTGCTGGCTTTTTCAGAGAAAGTTCTGCTGACTTTTTCAGAGACATTTTCTGTGGACTTTTTTCCTTTGAGTGTGCCACACTTTTCTATTTCTTTAAAATCAGGACTTTTGAATGAAATAATGTGCTATCTCTGGATTTCAGATTCTGCTCCTTCCAAGAATTCACTGTTGTTGTTCTTGTTTTTGGTTTTTGATCTCTGTGCCAAAGATCAGCCTGAGGTACAAACCTAAGGTCTTCTCAGGCTTTTTCTGAGCCATGAACCGTTTCCTGGACATGTTCATGGTTACCTTCTAATTTTTTGTTTGTGCATTGTTTTTTGCATTTTATTTTTTAAGTGTTGGGTTAACATAAGGATACTATGATTAGGTTACATTGTTTGCATTAGTTAGGAAAAATTTAAGTTGTATGTTAGTCCTTCACCCAGGAGGTGTGCCATATATCCCTGTGAGAATAGCCCACATTACAAAATCCCAAAGCTACAGATGCTGGGAGGGGTGCAGAGAGAAGGGAACACTTAGATACTATTGGTGGGATTGCCTACTAATACAGTCTTTTTGGAAACAAGTATGGAGAATCCTCAAAAGAACTAAAAGTAGACCTTTTATTTGATCCTTCAGTCCCATTACTAGGTGTCTACTCAGAAGTGCGGTTTCTTTTGAATAGTCTCTAATGTCTGGCTCCCAACAGAGAAAAAAGATAAAAATGAGGAGAGCGGTGTAAAAATAAGGACAGTGGCTCTTTAAATACTTTGGCAGTCATTTCAGCCATAAGGAGGGGCTCACAACAATGAGGACAGGTGTGACAACATTGGCTGCTGACCTCTTATCACCTCTGTGATCTAAAACAGCAAGCAGTGATCAGAGCATAGATCCTTGATAGTTGGATGCAGGGTGTGCTACTTGGCTACCCCAGGCTTTCACTAGCTGTGTGCTGGCTGCTCCAGGAACAGGTGCATAGCCTCCTTCTCTGGGGTTGGGAGTGGGGTGGGAGTTGGGGGCAAGGTGGAAGATGGGTGGCAGCTACTGTGCTAAGAGCTGAAATTGACCAAAATTAACAGCAACTTGACATCCAATTCTTCTCCTGGAAGTTGGAAATCTTCAGTAGACACAGAGTCCTAAAATACTTACATAGGACAGATTCTGTCGCTGCATTGGGTGGGGAGAGAGAGTTCTGGTACTTCCTACGCTGTCATCTTCTCAGAATCACATGAATGCTTTTTGATGATATAAAGATCAAGTCAGACAAATGTCACTAATCAAAACATCCTCAAATAGTACAAAGTGCAATTCCAAAATTCCCAGCCAACCTTCTCTTTCCTATGTTTATATCTATCATGGCTTAAATCTCCAATGGTGACTGCCCTCCGCACATGCTGTTCACAGGGCTGTGAGGATCACATCAAGTCAAATTTTTCTCAAATGTAAATTGCACTAATTCAGATAACATTATATGAAAAGAAAACTGAAAAAATATTCTGTTTTAAAAATGTTTTTAGAGATGGGGTCTTGCTCGGGCACCCAGGCTGGAGTGCAGTGGCACAATCATAGTTCTGTATCTCATTGCAGCCTGGAACTGTTGGGATCAAGTGATCCACCTGCTTTAGCTTCAAGAATAGTTGGGAGTATAAGCGCACACCTGGCTGAAAGACATTCTTAAATGGGGGGGGTGGGGGGAGAACCAAATGGTTGATGAGAAGTTATAAAGGACCATATGTGTGTTAAGAAATGCCTGTGAGATCAGAGAAAGCCAACGCCCTGGTGCTGAGGACAGGAGAGGACATTATGGGTTGATTTTATGTATGCGAAACACTGAATTGTTTCAATCCAACCAAGAGAAATATGGCACACTAGATACCAGCACATTTTAAAATGCATTATTCTCAGTGAGCATCCATTAAAAACAAAATCACTATACTGTAATAAAACATGCTCTATTATAGTGGGACATGTATGGTGAAAGTTTGATCCTTTGGGTAGAAAATGACTGATGTTGGCGTCAGCGTTGCTCAGGCCACTTCACAGGCACAGTGCAGTGTGGATTTTAATGGACAATAGCTATGACAAAACAGAGGTTTAACTGGCAGTGTCTGTGTTTTTGTCTCACAGCCTCATCCACATAGATTTTGGTTGATAGAGGTATTTAAGCACTAACTTGCAATTATACAAAGATATGTATATTATCCATTAATTTCAAAAACAATTTTAAGATAACAAAATTCTAAAAATATAGTTGCTCCAAACAGAGCAAGTCCAAGACATTTTTTTTTTTGTAAACTATTTATTGCTTTCTCTTGTTTGTCTTTTCTCTTTCTCGACCCTATTCATTATTGCTTTAAATCCTTGGGGAAATGCTTTTTAATGTAGACCCTGGATTTAGGAGATCAGCAAATTTCTTGAAATTTTATAAAATGTGTATGTGTGAGGAAATGCATTTTGGAGGGGAGGGAAGAAAGTATCTTATATTCGCAGAGGGATCATCCATTCTTCCTCCACCAGAATGTGAAAAATCATTATGTTAATTGGGTAGAACCATGTATTGTGAAAAAAGTCATAGCTTTTAACAGTAAGATAGATTCAAGTTCTAACTCTAGTATGTGTGGGATTACTCACAGTTGAATCCAGTCCTTACTTCACCATTAATTCCTCAGACATCTTCAGATGCCTGAATCCTTGACTGGAGATAAGAGCTTGTCTTTCTCCAAATGCGCTCTAGAGGTCACCTGTGTTGACATATCCTGGAGCAGCAGCAGAGCCCCTAGAGGTGGGATGTTAGAGCTGTGTAGTCTTCTCAGCCAGGAGATCAAGGCTGACAACATCATAGTAAGTCATATTAAGAACATGTGCCCTTGATATGATATGGTGATAACAGCACTTTGTGGTCTTCTTCCCAGTCTGATCATACATAAAATAACAGACAAATCTCAATTGAAGTACATTTTACAAAATATCTCTGACCAGTAATCCTCAAAAATGTGGACAGTTTAAGATACCACCAGGCCCAAGAGAAGCTGAGGGAGATCTGACAACAAGGTGGTGTTCTGGATGTGATTCTGGAACAGAAAGGAGGCATTAGGTAAGAAGTAAGGAAATATGCATAAATTGTGGACTTTGGTTAATAATAACGTGTCAATCATCATTCACTAGATGTGTTAAACATACCATGTTCCTGTGAGCTATTAATAATATGGGAAACTGAGTGTGGGATATAGGAAAACTTTCTATTTATACTATCTTTATAATTTTTCAATAAATCTAAAAGTATTCTAAAATAAAAAGTCTATTAAAATGAAAAAAGGTTAAATAATTTCTCACTCCAAAAAATTTTTTAAATAATTTACTAAATCTTCTGAGGCCTCTTCTTTAAAAAATGAGATGATATCATATTTGGCAAGGCTATTATGTAAATCAGAAAGCCAAATAAGTGAGTAAATATTTTAGAGCATTTAATTCAGTATGTAATAGGTATTCAAAACTGATAGCTGACATTAAAGTTATGATGATTCTTGAAAACACTGTTTTCATCAGTAAGGGGCCAGGTCATGTCCCCTGATTGCCGTTCAATCAGAGTTTGTTTACTCTAGATTCTGGTATTTATTTCCCCACACAACTCTTCACCTGTGCAACCACACACAAATTTTTGTACCATTGACCATTTCTCCACTCTCTGCTTCTTAAGTACTTGGTTGAAAGGTTTCAGTTTTCCATCTTATTTAAGCTAGCTTGCTTAACCTAAACCATTTCTGACAAAGTAAAACATGATCGGGTTTATTAAAAAAAAAAATTTGATATTTTATTAGGGCTGAAGGTAATTCAATGTGGTCTTCATTATTACAGCAGCTACAGCCCCTGACTCAGATAAATGCATTCCTTGAATCATTACCATAAAACTAATTCCATTGAATGAAAATTTTCCTCCTTTTTTGATGCTATCATCACAGAGAATTAATGTTCTGGGTCCCCCACCCCCAATTACTGCTTCATTGTATGAAATGTGGATTAAATCAAGTCTCTGGTCAGAAAGTTTTATCTATAATATTGAGGAAGGACTTCAATCTGTTGAGTTCAACAGATGAAAATTACAGTGTGGGATAATCAGTGGAGAATGCTCAGGGTGCCAATAAAGAGGTGGTGAGAGGCAGGGAGTTCTATTTGAAAACTTCTTAAACTGAGCTGCTCTTGGTCCTTTGTTTCAGGCAGTAGTATTTCCATTCTCTTTCTTAGTATGGAGGTCCACATTTCATTGGAACAATGGTTAAGTGATGGAATATTATTGAATAGTGTCTGGCTGGGAGACACATGAAAATACCTGAATCCTGCCTTATACCGTCTATTCCTCTTCCTGCAAGAATCCTGAGGGAAATAAACACATAAACAAAGGCAGAAAATGAGAAATCAAACTTCCACTTTGTTTTCGGCAGCACTTACTAGAAACCCAAGTCTGATCTCTTTGCTAAATTCGATTGGAACATTAAGCTTCCATGGGTTAAATGGAAGATAGGCGAGGAAAAAAGAAGGCTGTTTCTTCCATTCTGCTCAAATCCAGACCTTAGCTGTAGACTAGTGGTTTTTTCCAACCTTGCCTACATATTGGACTCACTTGGGAGAGCTTTAGAAACACTGTCATCTGGAGTCCACCTGCAAAGATTTTGATTTAATTGGTGTGGGATGTGGAGATACAGACTGGGGGAGCTGGAAGTTTTTGTAGGTCTCCAAGATGTTCCAATTTGCAGCCTAGGCTGGGAGTCACCCTTCCTAGCTAGTTCTCTGACATTGAAGTAACAATTTTCTAGATTATTTGGCATTTCTCAAACTTTCATGTGCATAGGGTCACCTAGGGTCTTGTTAAAATGCAGATGCTGCTTTAGCAGTCTGTGGGCAGACCTAGGATTCTGCTTTTTCATGATTTCCCTTGGTATTCTTCCTTCTGCTGTTTCACAGGCCACACTTTGAGTACTGCGGACTAAGAGTTCTTGACAAGAGAGAGAAGAAGTTGCAAGTCTTATCAGCTAACTTACTGATCTGGCTGCAGTGAAAGGGAAGAATAGAAGAAACCATTGTACTTGTGTCCATAACCTTTTACTACTCAAGTGACCTACCCAGAGTGTACATTCACCAAATCTCAGTCTTGGGGATCTGAGTTGAACAGATCAATAACTCGTCTTCTAAAACAAGGTGGTATGGAGGGGAATAGTGTAGCAACTTCCTTTCCGGATAATGTTTGTAGTGATAAGGGGATTATAAGAGGAGATTCAACCCTGCCCCTTAACTCTTCCTTTCTCTTCTAATCGATCCATTGACGACATCTCTGTTCTTCTTCTAAAATGTTCTCCATTTTCTTCTCTTGATTTCATCTATAACTACCTCATTTCAGTATCTCATTGTCCAAAGTGATCTTTCTTTCTTTCTTTTTTCCTTTTCTTTTTCTTTTTTTGCAGTTTTTGGCTGGGGCCAAGTTTGAACCCACTACCTCCGATATATGGGGCTGGTGCCCTACTCTTTCAGCCACAGGCTCTGCTCTCCAAAGTGATGTTTTTGATTTAATTTCCCCCATGCTACTCTTTTCTACCTACCACTGATAGATTCATCTTCTTACAGAACAATTCTTATTATTTGCATCTGTGTTCAAAGTTCTCCAATAGCCCTCCTATACAAAATAAAATCAAATTATTACCCTATTGTGTAAGCTCTCAAATAGGCTATGAAGCCCCAATTCTTTCAGACTTGCCATTTACTGAAAATATTACATATTATTCCATTCATCTATTTATTCATTCACAGGGACATTTAATTCAGTTAAGAAAACATAACATCAGACCTGCAGACAGCAAGTTATGACACAATGTGAAATTATCTGGGAGTTATCAGGGACGGCTTCCTAGAGGAGGTGATATTGAACTGAATCTTCCAGAAAAACAGATTTTCAGGTGGAGAAGTCAATATTAAGTGCAAGGGACAGAAAATGCAAACTTGGACAGTCATGAAATAGAAGATTTTTTTTTTTTTTTTTAAAGTACAAATACTCTGTGGTATAGTGTTGGGAGCCTAAGGTGTTCTTAATAAAGAACAGTAAGTGGACTAGAAATTCAGGCTGATGGTGGAGCTCCTGAGATGTATTTTAGAAAGTGGGAAATCTTGAAGGATTTTATACGACTAGTTATATTGAGGCATATGCTTGCCCTCCTTGCAGCACTGGCCTTTTTTGTTCCCCCTCCCTAGAATATTAATTTTCCTCTATTTTCCCTAAGGAAGGACCACTTACTCATCCTTTCATGCTTTAGTTGAAAGAACCTCTTCCCACTAGAGAGGATCAATCTTTCTTCCTTCATTTCGGACTCAAGTTGCATAGATGATACGTGTCTCTTTGCCTAGTTTTAAGATATTTAAACAGAAAATACTATGCCTCACTAATCTGTGAATTTCTTTACCCTTCAGCACCCAGCCTTTCTCCTGGCACATGTTAGCTGGTCAATAAACAATTGCTGGATTGAATTAAATGGGATCAGAAGAGCCATGCCATCAATTATGGCTTAGGCATTTACCATCTCCACTCTTCTTACATTTTCCTTGAAGTGTTGATCAAAGGGTGTTTACTGACAAAACCATGTATTCACTCCAGTCCTGTTTCCACAGAGATTTTGCTAAAGAGCAAAGGGTTGTGTGTCAAAAGGCCTTTTGCATCACAACCAAATTGATAGCTCAATCTTCTTGTCAAAGTTTTAAGTCTAAGTGCTGAGTACCACTGGGAAGCACAGCTAGATCTTCTTATGTGAGGGAAAAATGAAGGAATGAAAGGGTAGAAATGGTATGAGCCATTTCAGCTGTTTTTGCCACTAGCTCTTTGGGAAACAACAACCCGTGAAGGTGTCTAGTGCAAAATAAGTGCAAAGAGCATTGGCCTCAAGTGCAAACAGCAGAGTAATAGTAGCTATCACTTCCAGTGCACTCATTTTTCAGACACTGTGCTAATCATATCCAGGGAAGTCTGGCATGTAACATTTGCACTAATCCTACAAGGTAGACATTATTATCCCCTTTTCATAGACAAGAAGACTGAGGCAGCAAGTGGTAAAATAACATGCCTGACATCATTCAAATGGTACTGGTGAGTGATGAAAATGTAAACCAAATCCAGGATGTCCGAAGCCCAAGCATTGAACCATCTATTGTTTTGTGTCAAGGAATCACAAATAATGCTCTAGAGAGTTAAGGAATATATGTACACAAGTTCAAGGAGTGCACAGAGAACTTTGTGCCAACTTGGAGTCCTTAAATATATACTCCCCCACCCTTGTCATCACCTCCCTTTGATGCAATAGCACTGGGACATACAGGAGCATTTGGGAATGTTCCTATTGATTGAAAATGAGTAATTATTATCTTCTCTGAATTACGGATTCACTATCAGAAAGTAATAGCAGAAATGCTAAGCAAGATTAATAGCTGTGTTTCATTATTTTTAATGCAAACTATTGATTTTAAAGTGGTGTAATGTATGGCAGTTTATTACAATAAAACAATAAAATAGACTATATGAAATAATTGAGAATAATCTTTTCCCCTTTTGGTGTGGCTATGGGACATAATGCTCTGTGCATGTGAATACATTTATGGCACGCTCTATCCAGCGATGGCAGCTTAAGCACTCTATAAAAAAGCACTTTAGAACCAGAGTATTATAAATAATTGGCAATAAAGCTGGTAAATGGGCCTTTAATTTGATTCTATTATGTCACAGATCACAAGGACCAAGGGGGCTGAGCCTCAAAAACACTAACTGCTGAGCTTAATACAAGGGAAAGGGTATAAGATGGCCTTCTTACCTTGGGAATTTTTAGGGAAGAGCTGAGCCATTGGCATCTGGATGTGGGGTAATGTCTTACATATAAGTCAATGTATACATCGTCAGAAACACCCCCACTTCCATCTCAAAGTGAGTCCTCTCCCAGCCTTCTTCACTAGGCATTGCCTTCCTAATATCTCTTTGACTTTTATTCACTTTGTCCATTTTCACAGTTGACAGTAGCTAAGTTCAGGAGCAATTTTCCAGCTGGGCATGGTGGCTCATGCCTGTAATCCTAGCACTCTAGTAGGCTGAGGAAGGTGGATTGCTTGAGCTCAAGAGTGGGAGTTCAGCCTGAGTAAAAATTAGCCAGGTGCTGTGGCAGGTGCCTGTGGTCCCAGCTACCCGCGAGGCTGAGGGAATAGGATGGCTTGAGCTCAGGAGTTTGAGGTTGCTGTGAGCTGTGATTTCACAGTGTTCTACCTAGGGTAACAGAGTGAGTTAAAAAAAAAAAGATAAAATTTCCGTCTGAAATCATTTCTGTTGACTCAGAAGAAAGGACCAAAATAATGTATGGCCTTCTTGGCAGAGATAAACCATAAAGTATGAAAGAGGTGTTAGGCTAATTGCACATGGCGTGCTAATCAGAACACACCTGGAGTAGTGAGAGACGGTCGACACCACTTCCCAAGGCAGACTAGCATGGGACAAGTTGAATGAGCAGATGAAGATGAAATCAAAAGAGGAGCAAAAGAGGAGCAGTGGCTGGATCTGTGGTTGCTGAAATTGGGGAAGACTCAAGGAAACATAAGAATTATTGGCTAATATTTGAAAGGCTGAAAGAAGGCTTAATCTTGGTCTCCAAAGCCTTTAGGGGAGAAATTCCAGTGTCAGCCAGACATGGGCTTGTGCTCTATCTGCCCACTTTCAGCTGTTTGACCTCATGCAAGTGACTAAACCTCTCTAGGGTTCCATTTCTCATTTTAAGCCCACAGAGATAATAATAATAGGACTTGGGGGCTAGTGGTGGATTGCATGAGACAAAACAGATCAAGTGCTTAGCACAGTGCTTGGTAAAAGCAAGAGTTTGAGAAACACTAGCTTGATAAATGGACATTAAGAGCAGCAACAGTAAAACTGGAAGGCAGATAGTGCCTCTGTTCCAGGGACTGGAGCGGACTTGACTTTAACAGTGGGGACTCAGGGGCTGGAACTGGCTCCATGCAATTAGCTAAAGCATCCAGGAGTTTGAAGGTAAGCAGGAAAGTGAGACAATCCTTATCCTTTAAAAACACAGTGGATTAAGACCTTGGAAGCCAAATTCAGTGTAATTTAAGAGGCAGGCACAGTGCCAGAGACAAAGCCCACAGGAGGGAAACTCAGAAGAAAGGGCAGGAAGGAGAGGAGACATCTAGTTCCCAGGAGGGTTGGCAGGTGACCACTTGGTGGGTGGGATGGTTGGCCTGTAATAGCCTTGGATTCAGAGTGGGGACTGAAAAACAGATTGCAACTAAATGTGAGGAAAAAATTCCTAACTGGGGAAATGTACTATCATGGATTTACGGAAATCCGTAGAATTCTAGTTCAGAACACAAGATCTGGAGCCAGACTCGTGGGATTCTAACCCTTGTCAGTCCAGTAGAGCTGCCCATTCTGTCTTCCACTTCATCTGAGAAATGGGGATAATAATTTAACCTGCCTCTTTATGCTATAAGGATTTAACCAAAACAATCCATGTAATGGTAGATATTTTCATAGTCATAATCATCCAAATGTGATATGGGCTTCTCACTCCTTAAGTGCAGCAGCAGGAAGTGAAAGTAAATGGGCTTTTGATAAACTTCTTCGCCCATAGATTTTAGCCTCCAGCCATGCCCACTGCCCTGAGACTATTGCCTATTCCACCACTCACAGCAGAAAGAAAATTGATCAATTGAGTTTTTGATTTTTTAAGCCCACAGACATTTGGGGATATGGCTCAACTACAAATATGTGTTCTAAAAAAATCATTTGAAGGAGCTGGTCCCTTCTGGGGATTTATATGTCTATTGATCACAGAGGTAGCCAGAACTATGGAAGGCGGTTTTAATCTCTGATACTAGCAAAGCTTTGGATCATCTCTTTTTGGACTCTCATCTCCTTCTCAAATCTCTGGAGATACTGACCGTGAGGCTCCCTGGAATACTTTCCTGTTTCTTTCTACCTAGTAAACATTTTCTAGATCTCAAATATCCTGTAGAGCAGCAATTCTCAACCTGTGGGTTACCACCCCTTTGTAACAATGAAAGTACATACATTAGGAAGGTTGAGAACCACTGCTCTAGGGTCATCTGAGAGACGCCTCCTGCCCTCCCCCACTGTTCTGTTAATTTTCTGAAACCCTCCAATTTTATAAAACCCCCCAAAACTCAGGAATCTAGCCCAACCACTGAAGTTTGGTGTTGCACAGAGATGTAAGCTGAGTCCCTTGCCCTGCTTTCAAGATCCCACCTCTTGCTCTACTTCCTATGGACAAAAAATTCTCCATCTTAAAACTTATAATCACTCTGGGATAAAAGCCACTTCTATTTATGTCTGGTAACCTCTAGTGCCAGTTATCTTGGGTCTGTAATATTTCCTCCTCGATCTAAAGCTTTTTATGTTTTGTGAGGTGACAGCAGTTCCTTGAGCAGATTAAGAGGGTGTGTGGCATTCAGTGCTTGCTTGCTGTGTCATTTAGCCACCTCTGCTCATTTCTTGTAACAAAACCCCAGCACCAAGCCCAAGGGGACAGAGCATGGTTGATCTCAGTCAATCATTTTAAACCTGCCCTTCACTTTCCTAGCCTTCTTTGCAACTAAGGCTGGTCGACAATACTGATACGGCCAATGAGTCCCAGGAGAAGTCTGCCAGAGTGGGGCTGTAGAGAAATTCTAGTTCACCTGATGAAAATGACCTGAGGCCCATCTTTCTTCCCTTTTTCTGCATGGAGGCTGACTTGGTGTTCCTGAGCTTCTGAACCAATGCCAATGTCACCCACCTACACTCTCAAAATATAAGAAAAATAAGTGTCTGTCTATTTAAGATATTCTTAGGATTTTAGTTACTTATAGATAAAAACATCCCTAACCAATATAGAGGAAAGGGGATCAAATTTTAACTTAAGGAAAGTAATGAAGAGATGTGAAAATCAGCTGATGTGTAAAGGGAAGAGAAAGTGTTGTGGAATAGTGTCAGGGAATTGATTAGCAAGTCAGAAATAAAATGAAAGAGGGAAGTCAGGCCAATTTGTAAAGACCCTACAGCAGGTGTTCTCAAGCTGGCTACACATCTGAATCACCTGGAGAGCTTTAAAAACTTAGGGATGCTCAGGTCCTCCCCCTACGATTCAAAGTGAATTGATTTCACTTTGTGACGACAGGCCAACCACAGATTTTAAGAGCTCCCCAGATGATTCAAATGTTCAAAAAGGGCGGGGGAACATCACATTGTAACGTATTGTACAGGCCCCTGCCTACCTGCCCACCTTTATACCTTTACACTTTTTTGCAGTCTCACTCTGTCACCTAGGATAGAGTGCAGTGGCATCATCAGAGCTCACTGCAGCCTCAACCTCCCGAGCTCAAGCAATCCTCCTGCCTTTGCCTCCCAAGTAGGTGCACACCACAATGACTGACCAATGTTTTTTACTTTTTATAGAGACGGGGTCTCATTCTTGCTCAGGATGGTCTCAGACTTCTATCCTCAAGCAATCCTTCTACCTCGGCCTCTCAGAGTGTTAGGATAACAGGTGCAAGCCACTGTGCCTGGCCCCATCATGACTTTCCATCCTTCTCTCCCTTGAGGAGCAGGCCCCAGCCACACTGCCCATCTTGACTTCATCATGAGGCTTTTCATGTCCTGCTCATGTTCTAGGCTGTTGCTAGAATGTCGCTCCCTCAGATTTCAAAAGGCTTCCCCTGGCCTCTCCCTATCTATCTAATTAGGGTATCCTAATTTATTCTGTCTTAAGTCATTGTTTGAAGGTATGTGCAGTGAAACCTCTGTAAGTTGATCACCCAAGGGACTGTAATAAGCTGGTCAACATACAGAGGTGGCCAATATGAGGAACTAGACCTGCTGTATGGATATGTACAGGTGGTGCATGTCTGGTCTATGAGAATTACATCAACTTAAGCAGGCGGTCAACTATGGAGGTTTTATGTATATATTTTTGTGCTCTTTGTTTATCCACTTATTTATCTATGGTAAGAGTAAAGATAGTTGCCTGCTTTGATCATTGTTACAGCTTCTAAAACCTTATACAACAGCATGCCTGGCATATAGTGGGTCCTAAATAATTGCTTGTGAAGTTAACTAATAATATAAAGGCCCTATGCCTGAGACCAAGCTGTGCAGTGGCAACTTTGCAGTCACTGGAGGGAACAGTCACATTAGTGCTATATCCTAGTGCTCCAGGGTGCCTACTGGAGGCAAAACCAAGGTAAAGTGGGGAATGGAAACTGGTGAAAAGATTATTGCAGCATCAGAGGAGAAAGATAGCTGGGGACAGAAGACAATGACAGGACACACGTTCAGCTGTACACACCCAGCACCCAGATCTGTGCTGGGCACATGACCACTAATCAGAAGGATGTTCAGAGACAGAAGGAATAAATGAAAGGCAGAATAAATACTGATGGAGGAAAAGGAAATTTTATGTAGAGTAGATTTTGATAGAGTAGAGGTCTCTGGTTTTCCAAGACAAGAAAGGATATAGAAGGTGTACACAGATGTTTGTTCGATTAACTTCGCCCATTTCATAGCATCTTTTGAAGACTTTCATATGAATTTCCTGAGAGTCCCCAGCCAGCGAGTGTGGTTGAAGAGAGTAGGTTAAGGCAGTGTGTGGCATTTTGTTTCCTTTCTTTGTTAGGAAGAGGAGAATTTAAATGAGAGTAACCTTTGATGATCTGGTGATTGTAAAAATCAACCCACCAAAGTTCAAGCAGTGTCAGATGCAGAGGCATCCTTTTCGAGCAGCTCATTTTTCCAGACCTTTCTCTGTCAAATGTCAAAGCCCAAATGTGCTTGTTTGGAAGGCAAATTACATGTTGAGAGCAGTCATCCTCTGTAGCCTGCAACTTCTATTTCTAATAATTAAATAATGCCGCAACAGAAATGCTCTGGCCTTCAAGGGTATATGCATGTAAAATTTTCCCCATAGTCCCTAAACATTGGGGGAGCTCAGGTCTTGAACTAGACATCAACAATTATCTGCCAAGGACTGATTTTTATTTAAGGACTGCAAAACTGACATAGGGGCTGAGTCATGAGCACGAGTTTTAATGGGATGAAAGAAGAGAGAGAAATTAATTCTTTCTGGAAGAAGAAAGAAGAGGTCAGGGCGAGACACAGAGAAGAATTAAGTGGATAAGGAGAGCTTGGTCTATGGAAGCAACAGGAAATTGAGGGATGTGGTCCTCATCCTCCATCTCATCTGCATCTTCCTCATCAATGTCTTCATAATAAAGCCCTTGCATTTAGGTCACAACTTCAAGTTTATAAAGCACAAAAGGGAGTTGACCTATTCTTCAGGGTAGGTCTTATCATCCCCATTAATGTAGGAGGAAAGTGGGGCTCAGGGAAACAAAGTGTGGGTGGGTTCTGTGACACCGCAAGTCTCCTGAAATCCACAGAACATAACAGACTGCACCCCCAGACAGACTGAGATTTGAATACTGTTCCCCACCCCCACTGTGTGGTCCTCAATAAGTCACTCATTCTCTCTTTTTTCCTCTCTGTATATATTGTTTATTTACATGTAAAATTTTAGATTCTTTTATTCCTCTCTTTTTCCACCCCCGCTTACTGTTTTGGGTGCTCCAGTCCATCATCCGGATGGCTCCAGCAGCCTGCTCACTGCTCTCCCAGCCTCCAGTCTGAACCCCATTCCTATCTATTCACTACCATGCAGTGAGGATGGCCATTCTGAAACATGAACTAATCAAGATCAAATCACACCCTCTGTGGCTCTCCACATTTCATAGTCAAGCTCAAACCACCAAAACCTACTCACAAAACCACACTGATCTCTGGCCCCATCTATTTCTGAAGCCTCACCTCTCCCGACTCTCCCCGAGTGCCAGTTCTCCCAGGAGTTACTGTGTGTGAAACAGTGTAGGACAGGATCCGGCACACGTGAGCGCTATGGAGTTATCAGCTAGAGTCTTTTACTATTGCTGTTGTTGTTACTGTTCCTGTCCTTGTCAGCTCTCTCATTGAACTACTTGGGTTTCACAGCAAGTGTCATGGTCATGTTCGTTCATACCTGCCTCCTGTTCAGGTTAACACTCCTGAGAAACCTAGCTCAGATGCTGACTCCCTTTGGAAAGACTTCCTTGGCTTCCTCCAGCTGAAACAGATGCCTCTTCCAGTCCTTAGCTCACTTCCTACATCGTCACACTGACCACAGTGTTTATCATTCTGACTTTGTCCTGATCTCCACTCCTTCCCTTACTAAAAAAGACTTCTCCTTTCTCTCTCCCACCATGGTACTTAGCACCTGCTGGGTACACAGTGAGTTATTGGTACACATTTGTTAATAGATCAATTGTTATGCCCAGATCACCAAGTCCCCAAAGACCACCAGGAAGCTGATTCCAATGCAAAAGCAAAAGAGCCATTTTATTGCAAGCTCGAGCTTGGGCTCCCAGGGGCTCTGCTACAACAAATCCAAGCCAGGAGCCCTGAGCTCTGTAACAGGGGTATTTTATAGTGTAGCACAGCAAAGTGGGCATATACAATTTAAAAAAAGGGACTGCTTCTGGATTGGGTGTCACTGGTCTTTCCATATGGCCCACTCCAGAAGGCAGTTTCTGATTGGAGGTCGATGACTCAAGGTGAAAAACCTGTGACTCATGGTGACTCATCAGTTTTAAACAAAATGGCTGACAAAATGGCTGAACCCTTAAGATGGCATCGGTCTGGTTCTCTCATTCCCCCCTCTACTTGTAAATTAAAGGGCCCAATCATGGGCCCTACCCTGACATCTGCGTCTCCATCATTTCTTGTTTTGCTAAGGGCCAGTATTGGCCTTTAAGTACTAACAATTGTACAGCTCCTACACATTCTCTCACAAATGTAATGATCCTGTTGATAATATAGGGGCCTATGGTTAGGAGTAACAGTAATATCACCAAAGGTCCAGCTAATGCTGATATTAGCATTGTTAACCAGGGGGACCATTTGAATAGGGATTCATACCAGCTCTGACAGTTTTCTTTGCCTATTTTGCACTGGCGCAGGCTTTCTCAGACAAGAGCCATAAATTCTTTCACGACTCCTGAATGATCAGCATAGAAACAATATTCCTCCCCTAGGGTGGCACACAGCCTTCCTTGTTGAAGGAACAGCAAGTCCAGTCCCCTTCAGTTCTGTAAGACTACTTCAGAAAGGGAAGTTAAGGATTCTTGGAGGAGAGTAATAGATTTTTCTAATTGCTGAATATTCAGATCAATTGCATCTCAGAGGGCACCATAGTTTTTATCCTGGAGGACTAGGGCAGACGCTCCAGTCCTGGCCCCCGCTATTCCTAGCCCTAATAAAGTGGCAATAGTGAGAGCTGTAATTACCTCCCACTTTCTGTGTGGGGCTGGGCTCAAGGTGCCTGAAAATCTCTGAAGTATAGTACTTTCTTCACGATAGATTATTTTTGGTATCAGCTGCACCATGACACAGTAATCATTATTCTGATTTAAGATCCCCGCATGTACACAGGGGGCCAGACCCGTCAAGCAGGTCCACCAAGCATTACTTGAAGGTATCAAATACCTGGTTCCATTCCATGGAACTGTGACATTACTTAGGTGCTGGTGGGATTCAGGTACTGTCCCAATACATACTCCTTTACCTGCTACTGTTTGGACAGTGAGTTTAGGGTGGCTCTGATGCCACTGGGAGGTTGATGCTTCACCAGTCGAGTACTGTCCAAGGATAGCAACAGCTTCATAATAAGGGGGCTTTACACTAAGACAGAGTCAACGGGCTGCTGTCAGATCCAGCCTAGTCAGATTTAATACCTGATATGTAATAGTGAGCAGTACCCATGTGGGGTCTAGGTATGCAACTTGGCTTCTACTGGAATTGGACTGCGATGGGGACATCACAGGGGCACAGGTTATTGATCTAGAGAGTATCTGAGCACTTTCTGGGTAAGGGAGGAGACTATTAGGCCCAACTTGGGTGGGTTTACTGGGTACTGGGCTATGTTCTACTTTAATTTTAATAAATCCCCCTTGTCGTGTACAGCAAAGTCCGTACCCTATCGGGCAGAGCTGTATAAATGGAGTCCCCAATTTTTTCCAAATTCCAAGGTGTTGAAACAATTTTTCCTCAGGCTAGTGAATTGAATGTGCACTGGGTCCCATAGTCTTACTTCCCCGAGGACCCTGGTTTGGTGGCAATTATCTCTGCCAGCTGTATATGACCAAGGATCAGGGCTTTTCTTTACCTCAATAAAGTCCAGGGTGTTTAGTGGTGTCCACCAGATTTGACCTGTGGATACACAGCTCCAATGTTGACAGAAAAAATAGTCTCTTCCCCCACACTTGTACGTGTGGTGACCTGGGCATACATAACACGAGCTGTGTCAGGGGTTCCAGGTACTCTGCATGAGTCCCACTATTTGATCTAGAGCTATATACAAATCTGGGTACCAGGTGCTTTTAGGATGTATACCCCAGGTTGAATTTAACAGCGTCCATTCAGCAGACTAGATGAAGGTGCCCCCAAACATTCCATGGATGGGTCCTCCATAGACATACCAGGTGACATTATATGGCTGATGAGGATTAGGATAAGGGAAGGCACACAAGGGGTACATACAAACAATATCAGCAGTGAGTAGGTGGGGAGCGCTTCAGTTTGAGTTTCAAAGGGTTGCCTTCGGCCTGCTGGATTCTCCATTGTGGAATGAAGTCTTCTTGAATGGAGAATGGGTCTGCAAGTTTTATGTGGGTGTGGTGTAGCCAGGAGGTGATGCCGTCTACTTTGAGAGTGGTGGGTATTGCCAGGATCATGACATATGGGTCCTTCCACTGGGGTTTCAAACTCTCTTGGCGATGCCTTTTTACGTAGACCTAATAACCAGGCCAGAACTTGTGGGGCTCAGGTACGGGACCAGCCTTGTAAGTAGCCCGCAGGTGGCACCAACACTCTTTCTGTACCTGCTGGTAACACCAAAGGGAGAGGAGGAAATTTTCATCATCTGCCTTAGTTACTAAATCTATGAGAGTGTTGGGAATGATAGGAGGTGGTCTCCCATAAAGTATCTCATCAGGAGTGAGCCTGAGCTTATATGGGGAATTCCTAACCCGATACAGGGCAAAAGGAAGGAGAGTCACCCAGTCTGTGCCAGACTCAAGAGTTAATTTGGTTAAGGTCTCTTTTAGAGTTCTATTAATTCTTTCTACCTGCCCTGAGCTCTGGGGCCTGTAAGCACAATGTAATTTCCATGTAGTTCCCAGAGCCATAGCTACCCCCTGCGTTACCTGTGACACAAAAACAGGGCCATTGTCTGAGCCTATCAGGGCTGGTAGTCCATACCTGGGGAGGATGTCTTCCAGCAGTTTCTTTGCCACTACATTGGTGTTTCGTGCTTTGTTGGAAATGCCTCAGCCCACCCAGAAAAAGTATCAATGAAGACTAAAAGATACTTTTATCCATATCAACCTGGTTTGACTTCTGTAAAGTCCACTTCCAAATACACACTGGGCTTGTCTCTCCGCTCTTGGGTTCCCGGAGTGGTAGGACCCATTCTGCCATTTGTGAGCTGGCAGCCCTTACAGGCCCCGATGATTTGGTCTATCTTGGTGTCTAGGTGCTCTATTTTAATTTTTGCATGGTGGACCAGATCTTTTAATTTTCTGTTGCCCATGTGAGTGGCCTGGTGCATGTGTTGGAGCACTTCCATTCCTAACTGTGCCAGAAGGATAGTTTTGCCATTTGTGGTGCGCCACCAGCCGTTATATTCTTCTGGGCAATGAGCTTGAGGAATGTTGCAAAGCCAAGCCAGGTCCTCAGGGGAATATTTAGGTTTTTTTCAGGTAACACTGGCGCTCCTGGATCAGGCAAGTGGAGAGCTAGCTCCTGGGCCATACTAAGGGCCACATCCTTGGCTGCTTCGTGGGCTTGGCGATTCCCCCTGGCCACTGGGGAATTTCCTTTCTGGTGGCCAGGACAGTGAATGATGACTAGCTTTTTAGGCAACCAGATGGCTGTCAGGAGGTCTAGTATTCCCTGCTTATTCTTTATTGCTTTTCCCTCTGCCATCAGCAATCCCCTCTCTTGGTAAATGGCCCCATGGATATGGGCTGTGGCAAATGCATAACAGCTGTCCATATAGATGTTGACCTTCTTCCCCTCTCCCAAAACCAAGGCCTTGGTAAGGGCTATAAGTTCTGCTCATTGCGCAGAGGTTCTGCTCAGAAGGGGCTCAGCCCACAATGTTTCAGTTTCTGAAACCACTGCCGCCCCTGCATACCTGTGTCCATCTTTCATGAAGCTGCTGCTGTCCATGAACCAGGTTTCCTTGACATAAGGCAACAGCTGATCAGTTAAATCTTGGTGGAGGCTGTGGACTTGCACCAGTATATCTTGGCACTAATGTAGTAATGGCACCTCTGCATCTGGGTTGGGCAGAAGAGTGGTTGGATTCAGGGCTGTACTGGGTAAAAACTGAATCCTCAGTGGATTCAGAAGAAGACCTTGGTAATGAGACAGTTGTGCATTGCTCATCCACCAATCTGGGGGCTGCCTCAAAACTCCCTCAATGGTGTGAGGGGTTGTTATTAACAGTTCCTGCCCCAAGGTGAGTTTATTGGCATCTTTCAGTATGAGGGCAGTGGCTGCTATAATATGTAGACAAGGGGGCCATCCTAAGGCTACTGGATGGAGTCTTTTTTACAAGTAAGCTACTGGGAGGGTCCAGGGTCCAAGAGTCTGGGTTAATACTCCCTTTGCCACTCCTTTATGCTCATCCACATATAGATGGAAAGGTTTGGTGATATCAGGGAGGCTTAGTGCAGGGGAGGTTAACAAGACAGTCTTAAGGTTTTTGAATGCCTGATCTCTTTCTGCTGTCCATTGGAAAGGCTGTCCCTCCTTGGTGACCTCATAAAGGGGCTTAGCCATTTCAGCAAATTCCAGGAACCCATAGTCTACAGAATCCAACCATCCCCAGAAATTCCTGCACTTGCCTGGGAGTAGTGGGAATAGGAATTCCAAGTACGGTGTACTTCCTGGCCTCAGCCATATCTTGCCATCCTTAAGCACATATCCTAAATAATTTACAGTTTGCTGGCATATTTGGGCTTTCTTTGCTGATGCGCGGTATCCCATGTCTCCCAGGGTAGCAAGTAGATCTCGTGTCCCTTGCAGGCAATCTTGCTCTGTGGTGGCTGCTATTAATATATTATCTACGTAATGGAGAAGGGTCAAGCTGGGGTGAGATTTATGGAACTCACCTAAGTCTGCATGTAGAGCTTCATCAAAGATGGTTGGGGGAATTCTTAAAGCCTTGCGGTAGGTGGGTCCATGTCAGTTGTCCACTGAGGCCTTCCTCCTGGTTGCTGCACTCAAAAACAAATATATCCTGGCTTTGTGGGGCAAGAGATAAACTGAAGAAGGCATCTTTTAGATCTAGTACTGTGTACCACTTTTGAGTTGGTGACAAGGCACTGAGAAGTGTATACAGGTTAGGCACCGTGGGGTGGATGTCCATTAGCCACTTATTTACTTCCTGTAAATCTTGTACTGGGTGATAGTCATTGTAAGGGTTTTCTTAACAGGCAACAGGGGGGTATTCCAAGCAGACTGGAAGTGGATCAAAATACCCACCTGAAGGAGGTGTCTAATGTGCGGGATTATGCCCCTCTTCACCTCTATGGCCATGGGGTATTGCTTCACTTTTATGTGTTCTGCTCCAGGCTTAAGTTCCACTAAGATGGGAGGCCAATGAAGGGCTAATCCTATTCCTCCTGTCTCTGCCCATGCTAATGGGTAAGAGTATAGCCAGTTGTTTATGTCAGCTGGGGCCCCGTGCAGTGTTTGGTGGAGTACATACACATCTTGTAACTGAACAGTCAGAACTTGTGTTAGCCGCCCTTGCCCATCTGTAACCTGGGGGCGGTCCTGCTTGAACGATATCTGAGCCCGATCTTGGTTAATAAATCTCTCCCAAGTAAAGGGTATGGGCAGTCTGGGATAACCATAAATGCATGGGATACCTGGCCTGTGCCCAGGTCTACAGTTCTTCGGGTAGTCCATGAGTATTGCTTCATCCCAGTTGCCCCTTGGACCCAAGATTTTCTTGTATCTAGTTTACTTTGAGCTCTTAAAAGCATTGAATGCTGGGCACCAGCGTCCACAAGGAAATCAATCGGTGTCCCCTCCACTTTGAGGGTTACCCTGGGTTCAGGGAGTGGTGCTGAACCCTGACCTGTCTAATCACTTAATTCCCCCATTTCCAAAATGTGGGTTTCACCATGGGCGGCAGGCTTGTTGGCTCTCCGCTTGGGACATTCTCTGGCCCACTGCTCTATCTCCTTGCAGTAGGTGCACTGGTCCCTCTGAAAGTATCGGCGTCCCCCCTCCCAGGGTTTCTCCTCACCTTCAGTGGTTAGTCACTTCAGTCATGCCTGCCGATCTTTTGGCTTGGCAGTTGTGGTGGCCAGCAGGATTTTATCCAGATCTTGAGTTTGTTTGGTCCGAGCGTGGGTCTGTTTTTCCTCTGGTGTCTCTCTGTTACTATAAACCTTCTCGGCCACTGTAAGCAAATCCTGTAAGGTTTTCTCAGCCAACCTATCTACTTTCTGAAGTTGCTTTCATATATCAGGGAAGATTGATTAACAAAAGCCATGATAACTGCAGCCTTGCTACTATCTTCCTCAGGATTCATGGGAGTATAAGTATGGAATGCTTCCATGATCCTTTCTAGGAAGGCAGCGGGAAACTCATTTTTTTCCTGCTACACTTTCTCTACCTTAGCCAAATTGGTCGGCTTACAGGCCACTTTCTGGAGACCCCTCATTAGAGTCTGGTGGTAGACTCAGAGACTCGTCTGGCCATCCCCTGTATGAAAGTCTCAATCAGGGCAGGTAAGGGGGAAGACAGCATTAATCTCAGCAGGGTTAGTAGTCACAGCTCCGTTTGCACCCATGGCTGACTTTTTGGGCTTCTAAAACAAGTCTCTCCCTCTCTTCCATAGTGAAGAGTACCTGTAAGAGCTGCTGACAATCATCCCAGGTAGGTTGATGAGTAAACAAAACAGAATCTAAGAGATGAACTAAGACACTAGGCTTTTCAGAAAATGTAGGATTTTGCATTTTCCAGTTATACAAATCATTTGTGGCAAAAGGCCAATAGTAAAGATCTTGTGCCCCAAGCGCATCTGGGGTCTTGTGGCCCTCAGAGGAAGGACAGTCGAGTCAGCAATTGCCTCTCACTGGACCCACTGCCTTGTCTATGGTGGACTCCCAGCACCAGGTCTGGCTGCAGTCTTGACTTCAACAGCAGGCTCCCCGGCTGCCGCCTCTCCAGGAAATGGAGAGGCAACCTGTGAAGGGGCAGGAGGACAATACGGAGGAGGAGAAAAGAAATCCTGGTCTGTGCTGTCCTGTAACACAGAATAAAGTGGTGCAGAGGGTTTGGGTTTGGTGGATTTAGTGGATTTCTCAGTGAGGGGCTTCTTGCGCTCTGCAGGAACCGCTACACTGTTCCAGACATCATCTGCTGGAGGTAAAATAGTCTTTAGCCAAAGAGGGGGATCCTCCACCAGGTCCATCCAGGTGGTAATGTATGGAACCGGTCCATGGATGGTGAACAATGTCCTTAACCTGGAAAATAATGAGAAGGTGAAAGGTTCCCTTGGGAGGCCAGCCGACATTGAAAGTTGGCCACTCGCTGCTGCAAAAAGTGATAAGTTTAGCTTTCTTCACCATAAGTCCTAAGTCCTGTGCTCTGTACTTGAAATCTGAGAAATGGTCAAGGAAAAGGGAAAGAGGGGTTGTTTGAGTCTGTCCCATATTACAATCAAAGTCAGAGTTGCCCCATCAGGACCAACCACAACCACACAAAGACACCAATGAAACACACAACACACAAAAGGACAGACCAGACAGACGATCCGTGGAAACAAAACCGAAAGTAATTTGATGGTCTTTGACCATGCTGCTGGAGCGACCCGCAAAACTGCCCAGGCACAAGAACCACTTCTTCCCCACCACGCCCTGGTGGGGGTACTTCCACTTCCCAATCTGGTGGAATAATCTCTACAGCGTACACTGAGTTTCACACATCAGATGAGGCCAGGACTTCTCCATGGCTCTCCTGGCCTGCAGCCTCTAGAGAGTCCACCTTGACTTTATGCCAACCACACCATTCACAGACCTTCAATCCCCAAAAGTGAACATGATGCACGAGACAAACACCACTTATCGGCTCTTCGGGTCAGGGGTCCTCAAGAGGTCTTGGGGGGATCCCGGACGAGCCCCCAGATGTTATGTCCAGATCACGAAGTCCCCAAAGACCACCAGGAAGCTGATTCCAATGCAAAAGCAAAATTCCGTTTTATTGCAAGCTTGAGCTTGGGCTCCTAGGGACTCTACCACAACAGATCCAAGCCAGGAGCCCCGAGCTCTGTAACAGGGGTATTTTATAGTGTAACACAGCAAAGTGGGCGTATACAATTTAAAAAAAGGGACTGCTTCTGGATTGGCTGCCACTGGTCCTGCCATGTGGCCTACTTCAGAAGGCGGTTTCTGATTGGAGGCTGATGACTCAAGGTGAAAAACTGGCAACTCACGGTGACTCATCAGTTTTGAACAAAATGGCTGACAAAATGGTTGAACCCTTAAGATGGCGTTGGTCTGGTTCTCTCACCATGATAATGCTGGGGCAAAAGGAGAAGTCTGAGGTGCGATTTTTTGAAGAGCTGTGTTTTAGAATTTCAAATTTCATATAAATGTCTTTCATTCTCTGTTCTTTTTGTGGAGAATGGAAAATTAGCTACAAATCAGCTGGTTAGTTATTGTCCTCAATTTGTAGCCACTGTCTTTCACACTAGTTAGTAAGTACATGGACTAAATGCCCTAGCTGTGATCCAGAGGTTTCCTGGAGATGGGGGCAGGAAGGCCAGGTGGCTTGGGAAGGTACTAAAACAGAGTGGTGTTAAAAAGTCCCCAGGGAGCCATCACAGCTGATTAGGCTCTGGCAGTGAAGCCAAGTTGCCTGTGCTGTGGAAGAGAGAACTTGGCCTTTCATAGACACACACACACACTTAGAAATATATATACACATTCACCCACACAGACACACACAAACATGCACAATCTCAAATGTATACACACACACCATGCTTACAAAGTCTTTGTCTAGCTTCTGCTTTCCAACATCCAATTCACAAGTAATTTTGAGTCTGTTCTGTGTTCCAGCCACTGGTTTAAGAACCACCAGTGAGCAAAACAGACTGCGTGTCCTCAGGGAGCTTGCCTCTCATCAGGCTACAAACTTAAAATACGTAGAGAAAGCTAGAGGCAACTGCTGCAAGTTCATGACGATGACGAAGATGATGGTGAGGATAAATTTAGTGCTCATTTGTCGAACGCTTGCTAGCGAACAGGCCCTGTGCTAAGCACCTTATGTGAGTTTTCCCTTCTTGATATGATTGTCCTCTGGGCTTGGAGGTGATGTGAGTGAAGAGAAGGAAAAGGGAATGCAGGGGCAGGGGTTTAGCAGAAAAAATGGTGGCACTTTTCTTTTGGAGGTTAGCAAGTTAGGAAATATTAGAAAATTAGACCTGCCCTTAAATCCTATGGATAAAGGTGAATCTGGGAACCCATGACAGTGGCAGCTGCATGGCTGAACCTGTGTGTGTGCATGTGTGTGGGGGTAACAGTGTCATCCAAGGACCCAGCCATGTAGTGCTACAGCCTGGAGTCAGGCCTGGGGAGATGCCAGTGTGGTCGTGCTGCTGACAACGGTACGTGGGGGAGTGTACGCTGACATTGTGGATGGGGTGGTTATTGGATCTGGCTGAAAAGTTAACATCACAGTCGAGGGCACTTCTTAAAAAAACACACCACCTTTGATGGATTTTTTTTTACTTATGTAAAAATCATTAAGATCCTGAGTTTTCATTGTAACTCCCCCTTTAAATTCCAGATGAAGGAACTTACAGGGGCCAGAGACTTGTCCAGAGTCTGATGAGTTAGTGCCAGAAAAAAGCCTGGACTGCCTTCCTTATGTTCTTTTTTTCTGCTGCTGCAGGTAGAGGCTTGCTCTGCTGTGTCCTGGCCCAGATCAGCTGAGCTAAGAATCTCCACGGTTCCCTGGGGCTTGGCTGGCAGTTGCTTTCTCTCCCCTGTTTCTTTTGTTATGGGATCCTTTGCTTTGCCTGCCTGCAGGCCTCAAGAGCAGAGGCCACCAGAGAGCCTGCTGGTCACACCTGTGCAGGCTCTACCTAAAAGGGGCTGCCTTGAGCTCCCTGTCCCGTATTACTTCTTGGAGAGGGCCTCTGGTTAAGCAAATGCCACCGTGCCCTGCAGGTGGACTGGCCTTTGCCAGCATTGGGACATTCTCCCTCTTTCTCTGTCTGTCCTCTTCTGCTTTCTTGACAGACCAGGAAGTCCCTACTGTGGGAATCCTGCTCTGAGCCCTTAATGTTTTCCTAGGATAATACATTTTAAAATGATATACACCTTAAACATATATCATGGTCAAATAAAAGACTAACATGTTGTAGGGGAAGGTTTTTTTTTTTTTTTTTTGAGACAGAGTCTTACTATGTTGCCTTGGGTAGAGTGCTATGGCTTAAACCTCAAACTCTTGGAATTAAGCTATTCTCTTACCTCAGTCTCCAAAGTAGCTGGGACTACAGGCACCTGCCACAATGCCTGGCTATTTTTTGTTGCAGTTGTCATTGCTGTTTAGCTGACCTGGGCATGTTCGAACCCACCAGTCTGATACATTTTCAATGCAGATGACCCCAACTTGTGTTTTTTTTTTTTTTTTAATTTTACAATGGTGCAAAAGTGACACCCATTCAGTGTAAGCCATACTGTGAGTTTTGAACTTTGATCTTTTTCCGGGTTTGTGATATGTGGTATGTGCAAAGGCAGTGAGCTGCAGCTCCCAGCCACGTGATCACCATGATCACGGTGAATGGCCCAAACTCTACAGTGTTGTCAGATGATTTTATCCAAATGTGGACTAATGCAAGTGTTCAGAGCATTCAAGATAGGCGAGGCTAAGTTCTGGTGTTTGGTAGGATAGGTGTGTTAATTGCATTTTTGACTTAATATTTTCAAATTATGATGAGTTGATCGGGACATGGCCCCCTTGTACATTGAGGAACATCTTGACTTCATATGCACTCTTTCATTTTGATTTCCCTTCCCAATTAATTATAAAGCCAATCTTAAAGCTGTAGATAATAAAACATTAATCATGAACCAAGAAATAACCAGGGACCACTTATTGAGGGCTTACCATATGACAGAAGTATTTTTTTAGTTCTTAGTACAGATCCAGATCAATACATCATTCTAATTTTGCAAATGTAAAACACCAAGGCACTAACATATTATATAACTCACCCCACATTATACAATTAGTAAGAGACAGAATAGAGATTGGAGCCTACATCATCTGACTCTGGGCTTGCCCTTCTCCACCATAATTTATAAGCAATGGTCCTCAAACGTGAGGGTACCTCAAATCATTTGGACAGCTTAGTCACACACAGGTTGTTGGGTCTCCCTCAGAGTTTCTGATTCCGTAGGTCTGAAATGAGGCTGGGGCATTTGCATTTCAGAGAAGTTCCTAGGTGATGCTGATGCTACTGCGGAGGGGACCCCACTTTGAGAACCAATACGTTATAAAGCCTGTAAGTAATACCTTTCCTGATTTTGTAATATAATCTCTACCCACTATATGAAAAATGAATTATTATAAATCCCCATTTAGTAAAAGAAGAAAAAGTAGTTTGCCTAAGATCAGCCAGCTACTGGGTGATACAACTCAAATTCAAAGCAGCACATATTCAGAGCCTGCGCACATAGTGAAATATTATGCCAGAGTGATTTCCATCTTTTCCTTGATTGTATTAAGCTTCTTATGTCTCTGCTTTTGCTACCAGTGGCAGCACTTGCATTTTTCCACTTTCCATTCACAATTATAAGACGGGAAGGACAAAAGGCAATAAAAAGGCAATCACTTGTACAAACAAACCCTGCTATGCAGAGATCGTGACAAAACTACCTGCTCCGTCAGCTGCAGCTGTCACTGCATGCTACTAGGTGCTACCTCCAAATGCAGAGCGCTCAGAGAATGCACAGAGGTCTAAATTCAGTTTTCTATACTGGTCAGTAAAACTGAAGAAATGGTAGCAGAAGATTACTTTCATTGTCATCTGCGTCTGGTTCTATCTGAGCCCTGGGCATCGCCCAGACCACCACATTCTATAGGTGAGTTGTTTTGCAACTGTATCCACAAGGCTGGCATGCACAGTTTGCCCAAACCAAGTCTGGGCTGACATCTTTCTAAAACTACAGACACACCTCCCCTATTGCACCAAACTCAATGAAAGGAATGAAAAATGAGAAAAGATGTTAACAATTGCTGCATACTACACTTGCTGTTTATCAGGAACTCCAGGTCAGTTGATTGAAAAGGGTTAGGAAAAGCATTTTTTAAATAAGCCATACAATTAAAGGGAAGTTGCTCTGGGTTATTTTTTTGATGATGAGGGTAAAAGTAGAGGGGGTTTACACTTTAGCGTAGCCTTCTATTTGGGCTATTTGGCTATGATGTTGAATTCTCTTTTTCTAGTCTCTCCAGCTTGGATTAAATGAGATCAAATGAGATCATACTTGGTAAATTGTGAAGTGTAGTGCCAGAGGGGGAGATTATTATGATGAAACACAGTCGAGTAAAATGGTCAATTTTCCAGCTTTGAAGACAGACAAATTGAGGTTTAAATGCCAGTTATGCTAACAGTGGTGCAATTTTAGAATGCAAGTTAATTTCTCTGAGCCTTCTTTTCCTTAACTGTGAAATGGAAATTATAATCCTATTTCATGAATGTAATTATGGGGTCAAATTAGGGAATAAAATGTGGGTATTTTAATTATAATCAGATATAATTTTGGGGTGATTCTGGATTAAGATTTTTTTTTTAAGAAAAGCCAAAATGTATGGGGGAAAAAAAACCCTATGATGTATAGACCAAAATGCTTAAAGATGCACAAAAATTTGCTGAACCATTCTCATTTTGCAGCAAAATGATATGTGAAAATCATTAATAAGAAAATTCATTTTTAGCCAAAATCTGCCCTTAGCAAAAAATTGTAAATACTTCTTAAATAAGAAATAGTCTGATGGTAGAAGATGTATGGCTGTAAAATATTGGGAAGATTTTTAAGCTAGACCTGCTTAATCAAACTAAGTACTTTTCAGTATCTTAAGGGTATTTTTTTCCCACAATACTTAACACACAAAACCCTGTTACAGTAAATAGAGGCGCTAAAATAATTGCTAGTAATAGCTTCTATCAAATGAATTTAACTATCAACTGATACACAGACAGCCCACATAGCTTTTAAGGGAGTTGTGTCAATGATGGTCTGCCAACTTGAACTAAGAGGAACTGAGACTTCTTACGTTTCAAAGGGCTAAGTCATCAATTCCTATAGGCAAGAAACAGGCTTAAAAATTTAATTAGTTGTAAATAAGGTTACTTCTCCTGAAGTGGTAAAAGCATCTTAGAAAGTAAAGTTTAAAACATCTTAAGAGAATGAAGGCAAGAGGTCAGGGGGGACAGCCAAGAACTGTCTAAAGAGAAGTATGAATGCTGGTGCCACTCCTGGGGAAGAGATGGAGGTCCCAGTGGAAGAACACTACCTGTCCCTTACTTAGGGGTGATCTTACAATATTTATCCAGAACTGTGAGAGCAATGGGACTCCCAGTTCTCACCCTTTTAAGTGAGATTTTCCTTTGTGGTTATCAGTTCTTTATCTCACCACTGTATGTTGGGTTAGTGGGGGAAGATATTATCTTTGTAAGTCACAGGTTTTTGGATAAAGAAGAGTAATACACAGGGAGATGTACCCATGGAGCCTGAGTCACATCTTGTTCTGATTTACATCATAATATACTAGAATTTGAATCTGAGACCATAATGGCTTTGGTCAGTGGCTTCACCAAAAACTCCAGCAGAAAGCAAATGTAGACAAATGTAGATGTCAAAATATTTCTGGGAGGAGCAGGCCACCCATGGCCTCCTTTTCACAGTGTTGTAGAAATAGACTTCAAGTCTGTTTGTATCTTTCCTTGGTAAAACCTTTAGAATTTAGATCTGTCTGGGAATGTGTTTATATTTATAAGAAATTCCTATATCACTCAGGGTCGGCCAGTTAAGCTCCTACAAATTTCCTTTCAACAATTCTTAGAGCATTGCATTTATACTATGTAATATTGTATGCTGTCCTTCCCTGACTCTTGAAACGGTGGATTCAGAAGATCCATTTGGGGTCTTCCAACCCCAACTCTTGCTGATGTTCTTTTTTTCCTTCTAGAACACGCAGTTCATCATATTGCCACTTAGGAATATCTTCCCCTAAGAAGCTGCTGAAATATTGCTTCTTTCATGGAGATTTTCTTGCTTCTTTCTCCTCAACTAAACTAATAATTACATATAAATTTCAGAATAATAGCTATCATTTATTGAACAGTTACTCGATACTTTACCTCCACTAATTACCTATCTTATAGGATTTAATTTTTACAAGTCACATAAATGTTGCTGTGTTATTAATGATTCACAGAAAACTTAGAAAGATATAGGATTTCACAAATGAGGAAACCGATTTAGAGAGGTTTACTGAACCTCCAAAAGCCATAAACCAAATTGCACCTGTAAGTATAAGAGTCAGGTATGGTTCCAAAAATGCATTGATTTCAAATCAGTGCTTTTGCTATCCCACACACAAAAATCTTCCCACAACAGGGAAAGGATGATATTCCTTTTCTTCTACTTCCATGTTTTAGGACATTTCTCCATTTCCAAACTAGCTCACCTTGCAATGCTATACATTACAAGGGTTTAAAACACCATTCTTTGGAATGAGATTAACAAGGTTAAATGCTGGATCTTCCTCTTCCAAGTTGTTGGATCTTGAGCAAGTAACTTAGTCCTTACCTATACAATAGGGACAGGGCTGTCCATGCAGCCTTTATAAATAGTTAAACATATTAAATCATGCAAAGCTCTTAAAAAGTGCCTGGAATATGGGGAAAACGTGATACGTGTGAGCTATAATTGTCTTATTCTTTTTCCTTCCTTGCTTACTCTATCACTTCTCCCTTCTCTCCTTATGTGTTGAGGGTTTTAGAAAATAACAATTCGGCCTCAACTGATAAAGCTGAAAAGTAAATAAATAGCAGGTGCTGGCAGAAAACAGATGGAATGCACTCTGGGTTTCCTTGTATGTTAGCTTTGGACAAGTTTGCTGTTTGTGTTACTTGTTCTCTTCCTTCTAAACAGCTCTGTTTAGGTCTGTGTATTTGCTATTTAATTCACAAATTCTTCCCACTTTCTTTTTCTGAAGCCATCACACTCTGTCATTCCCCCTCAGTATTAGTAACAGTTGTCATTTGTAGAGTGCTTTGTATTTGTCAGGCACCCTGAATACTCTCTCTTATATAACCCATGATCCCCATGACAAAGGTATTCTTATTTCTCTTATACTTATAAAGGAGTTGGCTTTCTGAAGAAGTAATGTCTTAAATTTCTGCTACAGAAATAATGTCACCAATTTCTGTTTGTGATCACCTAATATTTATGTGACATTTAAAAATGGTAAGGAAGCTTTCAAATTGTTTATAGAAATTTTTAGCTTTGAAAATACTCTCTTGTAGAAAACGAAGAAAATGCCACTGTTCACTAACTATGTTTTAACAAAAATTGTAACTGAATCAAAAGATAACTTTGCTTTAGGAAACAGGTCTGGGCTGGAGACTATCTGATTTGTTGATTTATGCTTGATCTTAGCCAAAAGGCCAGGAACAGTGATTTGTTGATTTATTAAGTATATCATCATCTGTAAGAGTTGAACAATTGTAGTGAGATACCCTCCCCTTTGCCTGGCCTACGAGGATAAGCCAATGAGTGACCAGCCTCTCATTTATAACGTAAACACCTTGGTCCAACGTGCAGCTGCTTCTTCTCTGATGACAGCTTCAGGGGTGAAGTTACTGCAGCGTAAGGGGTCTGAGCTCTCTGGCTGCACACGGGGGCTGTTAGACCTGGCTAATAAAAAATCAAGCTTAGGACAAAACTCATGCTGAAGTAGAAGGAACATGATGTTTTTCTTGATGACGTTTTTGCTATACTGGATCAATCCTTCCCTGAAACTTATACTATCTACCTATCAACATTTTCTGTATTTGATGCAATAAATGTCATTGTCCAAGCCTGAGATTTTCTTTACTACAAAAATATAAATAATTATATAATCAAACTAATGACCTTTACTAACTTCATCAGCGTCCCTGTTTTTCAACTGCTACCAATTTCCATGACAACCTCCACAATATCTGCATTCTCATCTCCCATCTCTGGAAGTCCTTAACTAGAGGTCAGATTGCAGATGTGAAGGGAAGAAGTACAGAAACCTGGTAATGAGATACTTGTTTCCTGTTCATATTTTTGGCATTTTGAAAAAAAAAAAAATCCTTCCTATTTTTCCTGTATCTTTCATTTCATTAAATATGTTGGTTCTAAAAGCAATCCCAGGCATGCATAACGCATTTTATGTTCCAAAACTAGTAAAGTTATTTTATATCTGAAAAGGAGTTCTAAAAAATACCCAGTACTGAATGTAAAGGCAGCACGTTGAGTGGGAAATGCATTGGACCAACTTCCCTCTTGACTAAGAATTCAGAAGCCTACCTTCTAAGAGTGCCATCCACTAACTCACCTGTGACCTTGAACATGTTACTTTCACTTTGTGAACTTTAGTGCCTTCATCTCTAAATTGATAGTCTAGGTACTTACCAAGGAGCCTTAGATTTTAAGTAGAATCCAGAATTTCTGAGGAACGGGGAGATATATTTTAATAGATTTGGTATTTTTGGACAAGTTGTACATCTAAGTTCAGTAGCTTATATGTTTATAAAAATAGAAGCAGAATCGTAGACTGTTAGAACCAGAAAGTTTGGTAGAGATTACCTAAGTGGAATCCCTTACATTTGAGATAAGGAAACGGGGCTCCAAGGTTATCTGGGAAAATTCATGGATGTGACCTTTACCCAATCCTTTTGACCTTAATTTTAATCTGTTTTCCTTGGGATAATCCTGCCCTATCATCTTTTCTAATATTAATTCAATATTAGTGGTAGGTTGTTTTTTTCCCTCCTCACAAGAATGAAACTGCTAATTAGTCATTTCTGCTGCCTCCCAAAAGCCTGATAATAAATGCAAGTAGAATGAATGGACACAGTGAGAAAGGAAGTCATCCCAACCATTCCATGGACTTTGCAATGTTTTCCCTAAACTATTCCAGCTGACATTTTCACCATTAAAATATCAGGTTGGAAACACACGAACAGTTCTGAGCCTATATCCCAATTGTCTGCAAGATGCTGAGGAAACACTAAGGAAGGGCCCCTGGAAACCACTTACATCTGCATGCTCCAGGGCTAGTTCACCTGTCTCCAAGGTGCCTTCCACTTCTGACACACTCCTCTGTAAACATTGATAATGGATGTTAATGGTTATTTGATAGATTCACTGTGAAACTGTCAGTTCTACTAGCTAATCGTCTATGAACTTTTCTTGTACAAAGTGAGGAGGGGCAGGCACTCATGGCCTTGGCTGACACAGAAGCTGAGAGTCCAAAGGAAGTCTTTATTTTGCAGTTATAAAGAGCAGTGCAAATGGGGGCCCTGTGAAAATGGCTCCCTGGAGTCCATCCTGGATATAGGTAGTGAGGTCTGTGAGGAAGGCCATCAGCTTATTCTGTTTTTAATAACCTGTTGAGGTCACAGAAGATCACACCCCAAACCCCACATCCTCCTTGAAAGACAGGAGGAAAAACCTGGAACATCTGCATTCTGAGTAGTCTTCCTTTAGGGAGCCAGAGAGCCCTTTCTTGCTCTGTCTGCTCTCTGGAAGTGCAGGCGGACAGACCGAGCTGATGTGACAGGCTTGCAGATCTGTTATCTTTTTCATCTCTTCTCTCCTTTCAGAAAGAAGCGAGGTCATGGCTGTAGGAAGTGACCCTCCCAGAATGTCCTTCCCAGAATTCATGTCAGGAAAGCAGCAATGAGAGTCAGAAGACCTGGTTTTAAGCCCTGATCCGGCCACTTTCTGGGTGTGTCAGTTGGCCACTCACTGTCTATTTATGCATCTCTTAGAGATGATACCTACTTCACAGGGCAGGTGTGACTGACACAAAGAGTGTATGTCAGATGTTTGGTTCCCAGCCAATGGCATCTGCCATTATCATTAGTTTTATTGGCATCAGGCTAAGAGAAAATATTACATGAGGCTATTGGACTCAAGAGCACTGTTTGTCTAACTTAAGGATGCACAGAAATGTGTCATTTCAGGAGCTTATTAAAACACACAGATTCTAGACATTAGCCCCTGACAGTCGAATTCAGGAGGGGCGAATCTAAGAATTTACATTTTTAGCATGAGTTCCAGGTGATTCTGATGCAGGTGGTTCACGATCCATACTTTGAGTAAAGTGTCATGATGAGGAGCACGAGTGGCGAGCAGGCTTAGCAAATGTTTGCTGATTCACTGATTGACTCATGGGGAACTCTCACTCTCACCTGTAGAGGAGCTTTAAAGTAGAAGCAATCAAGAAATCTCTCCTGTCTAATTACATCCTTGCCTGCAATAACCAAAGCCCACACCTCTTAGTAAAAATGAAAGAAAGGGATTCACGGCCCCATCACAAAAGTCTTAATATATATTCAGAGAGCAGCCATGTTACCCCCCTCTGTCATCTCATCTTTTCACAAGACAACTCTTTCATTTTCTGTAAATTCAAGTTCACTACTAAAACTCAGTGAATACCTCATAATGAATAAAATCCTGATAATACAGGAATAAAGATCAAAACATATCAGAATTCAATGGAACTGTGACTTTTTTTTTTTTTAACATTAATCTCTCGTTTGAAAGATGAGCAAATTAAGACTTACAGGTAATATCATACATTGAGGACAGGGTAGAGATGTAGACCCTTGGTTTCCTAGATTCTGTTTAGTACTCTTGCTGCAACATGGCACAGATTAGAATTCATGTTGTATCAGTTGAGCATCTACCCTTTTTTAGGTACCATGCTGGGTATTGCAGGGAGTGGAGAGATGAACTGACTTAAAAGACCAGTAAACGGCATTAAAGCAACTCACTGTCTGCTAGAGGAAACAAAATTAACAGGCAGTCGACAAATAGCATTAATAACTGTGAAGTAAGTATTACTGAGGTAGAAATTGAGGCTCAGAGTAGATAACTTGTCCAAGACCTAATAGTATCTAAATAAGCCTAAATTTAGAATGTGGTCTTTTAATTCATTCAATTAACAAATATTTATTGCAGGATTACTTACTATGCACCGGTGCTATGCCCGACATTTGCTGTGTAACCATGAACAAGAGTACATTTACCAAGCAGCGTAAGATTCAAACATGGAACATGGTAAGTTAAGCCCCAGAGCTCAGGGTCTACAGCAGGTGTCCTCAAACTTTTTAAACAGATGGCCAATTCACTGTCCCTCAGATGGTTGGAGGGCTGGACTATAGTTTTTTGTTTTTTTTTTTTTTAAACTATGAACAAATTCCTATGCACACTGCACATATCTTATTTTGAAGTAAAAAACAAAACGGGAACAAATACAATTCACACTGCCTCATGTGGCCTGTGGGCCGCAGTTTGAGGACCCCTGGTCTATAGGCTACCTATTTCCTCTTTCTCGTTAAGCAAATGACCAACCTAAAAACCTTAAAGGGAAAAGAATGGCATCTTCAGAGAAAAAAAGATTCTTCCTTGCCTAGCAAAAGTAAAGACATAATCCATGGAGAGTCAAATTGATTTTTCCTTACTCTTGGGAAGCCCAACCGCTAAAGTCCCACAAAGATGGATAGCCCGTCTTGAGGCTGTAATTAAATTTGCCACAATTATGCTCCCAGCAGTCAAATGCTGGGGTGTCAAAGGAAAAAACACATCCTTGTTGCCTCCACCTGAGTTAAATGTTGAATTATCTTACAGTTGATAGTTCCCTAGATTCCTCGACCTTTAAATGCCGAACACTACATGCCTGTTGAATTTTAATCAATTTATTTTTTTCAACTGGAAATGTCAGACTTCTGTATGGAATTACTTGGAACTGCTGATGTGACGAAGACTCAAAGTTCAGTATCTGAAGTCACGGAACGGCAGAGGATCCAGCATGCATCTGGAGCTGGGATTTGCAGAAAGCCAAACGAGGAAGGAAGAGACACCCTCAGTTCCCACTAGCTTCCAGTTAGAGGTTTGGAGGCCTGATTATTATTTTTTTTTTGTCTCTTATCCTCCAGATTGAATAAAACTAGTCAGAACTGCTAAGGACTTGGACCATGTCACTATGAAAGCTGAAGAAGGCAGATAAGTCCTTATTTAGAATACACCTGAAAATGCAACCTCATTTAATCTCCACCCAAATTCTGAGATCGTAAAGATACAACCAAGAACTATGATTTCCATTTTATAGAAGAAAAGAGTGAGGTTCCAAGAAATTTAACAGTTACTGGAAAGGTTGTAAATGGCAGAGCATAATTTTGACTGTGGACTTGCTGACTCCAAAGGTCACATTCTTACTAATTACATCAGTTGCTCAGATCTGAGTCAATATTATTTTATCTATATCTTAGAATAAAAGTCAATGTTCAAATGTGTTTAGGAAGAGTGCAACTGGCTTGTTCCTGCTACATAGGTTCCATATGTTCTTCCCTTGACTGACCCAGAGAATTCATATTTGTGCTTTAGTATTGAGGTAAAAAACTTCCACAGTATTTGTCTTCTGCGATCAATCAACCAATGACGTAGTGACATCTAGCATGCTGTCCATCATACGGTCACCAGTTAGACACCAGAAAAGATGCCTGGCACACAGTCAGTGCTCAATAAATAGTTGTTGACATTTTCTTTTTGCAATTATCTCTCTCTCTTCTCTCACCTGCTCCTGCTGTTGCTCGCTCACTCTCTCTCTCTCTCTCCCACTCCCCTCTTGCTATGTGTTCCAGTATTTATCTCTAGGTTAAGAAAATGCCAAACCAATCTTCCCCTGTCACCAAGCCATTACTATCTCCCTAGCTGGCTAAATAAAGCTAACATTTAAGTCACAGCACAGACCCCAGGATAACAGCAGAAAAGCAGGACTTCACTAATCACCAGCTAGTTTCGCCTTTTAAGAAAATGCTGTTTGGCTAAGTCCACAGCCCCCTAGCCCCACATCCTCCTCTGTGCTCACTTTCTGTCTAGAGAACTATCTGCTCAGCAGGTTTATCGGGCAGTAAATTCTCAGGCAGGAGCAGACTTGTCCAGAGCTGTCACTGCATCTACCCCAACAGAAAGGTGCTAAAAGCTAATTGAAGCAGCTAACAGCAGACAGCTCTGAACCTTCCACTGGTTTTCCAGGGAAAGGAAGCTGCAAAGGCCCCAGACTATCTTTCTACTTTCATTTGCCGCCACTTGCTCTACATCTTCTATTCAAAGGGCAGCGCGTGCAAATGCTGAGCAGGTCACAGTATAAACATGTCACAGTATAAATATGTACATCAACTCAAGAGAATTTGTGAAAGGGACAAGTATCACTTACCTTTAGCAGATTTTTCCAAAGGGGAAAATTGGCCCCTTGTTTTTATATTTTCCAATTTTTCAAAAGTATCTGAAATCTAGTTATATATGTGAAATCTGCCAATCTTCAATACTGTTTTAAATATTCTAAAATTAGGGCATGTCTATGGAAACTTCTTTAGCCCTGCAGTTCTCTGCAATTTGTATTTTCTGATCCCTTCTCTTTCGTTCATGCTGTTCCTGCTACCTAGAATGCTTGGCCCTGTGGCCCCACCATCCACAGTCTAACATGCCGTCTCCTCCTGGAGGGCTCTCCACAGCTATCACTGACATTCTCTCCTCTCAGTTCTCCAGACATGTTTTATAAACTTGAATTAAAGGCAATCCTTTGTAGACTTGGAGTTCCCTGGAATGTGCTCAAATTTTCCATCCCCTCTTCCCATATCATATTCCTCTAGAGCTAGTACTCAATGCATGCCTCTTGAAAGAAAAGGTTGAATGAATGAATGAATGAATGCACTCATGAGCAAATAAGGGTGGGATGTGGTGTGACAGGAAGAGCATGAGCCTTAGAGGCCACCTTTGGTCTTTGGGTTCAAATTTTATATCTGTTACTTATGAACTGCATGGTCTTAAAAATACTATCCTCATTGTCTGTAAAAGCAAAAATAAAGATCTCTGCCATACAAGGTTGTTGTGATGCTTAAAGAAAATGAGGTTCAGAGCCCAGATTTTGCTTTCAGTTTCCCATTGCAGTATTTCTTAGACACGGCTGATCATTAAACTCACTGCGCCCTCTGATGTTAACCATCCTGATTCCAGGGCCCACCCAAAGCATATTGAATCAACACCTTCAGAGGAATAGTCTAGGGATGAACATTCTTATAATCAGGAGAGCTTGGAGAAACTACACTTATTGTTACTATTTCTGTATCTTCAATAGCAGTCGTCTGATGTCTCATGGTATTTCAACCTGCTGAGGTTGTTCTTACTGCTAATTTCTTTTTTTTTTTTAATGGAGTGAGGCCTAATTTTTTTTTTTTTTCTTGGTTTGGTTATCAGTCTGCTTTACTGGTAAAAGCAGCCATGGAAGATCTATCAATAGGAGCCTTATTTAGTAAATTATAAAAGATTGTATTTCCTTATTCATTAGGATCTCATTAAAATGTTAGCTCCTCCAGGGCTGGGGTTTTGTCTGTTTTATTTATTGCTCTATCCCCAGAGCTTAGAACAATGTCTAACACATAGGCATCCAGTAATGTTCTTTGAATTATGATCAGAGAATTCATTTCACAGCACATATGCTCCAAGAACAGCCTTGCGTGTTGAATATCAAATGGCTTTTCAACTCTTAACTCCTAGACGCGACTGTGGGTAGAACCATGCAAAGGACACCTCGGGACTCAGCCTGAGCTCTCTTCAAGAACTGAACTCTAGCAGAATAGTGTGTGTCTGGGTCACAAAATTATCTTCTTATCATGTGATTAGTCACTTCACGGAATGTCCACACACATGCACGTCCAAGGGATGAAAAAGAAAGACGGAACACAATCATTATAAAGCCATTCACTGTGGCGAGCTTCCAGGAACATTTCTGATGAAACACTGAAGTACAAATACACACACATTTGATATATATATGCACACACATTATGGAATGTGCTCAAAATTTGTATATATAAATGTGTATATATATACACATTGTGTGTGTGTGTACACACACATGTATACACACACATATATATACATACACATACACACATTTGTATATATATACAAATATACACACATGTAATATATATGTACTTATACATGAATTATACCATCCAGGGGGAAATCACACATGGATTAAATCAGGAGTTATGTGTAATTTAGCAATTTCTCCAAAATTATTAAATATAAAGTGAGGGAGGGAAAGTTGATGTCAAATTAAGGCATAAGTGTTAGCTACCAAGTGGCCAAGTCACCAAAAGCAATAAATAATAAGAATTCAATAAATAGATTAATATATAAATAAACGCCAAAAGCAGTGCTTCAGGATCAGGAAATACTAAATATGTAGCAGAATGAGGTCTCAGGGAAAGATGAATTAAGATTTCATAATCGTTTGAAATAACATGACCTTTAGTTTTCCAGTTTTGGTATGGTTCCTTTGGTAGAACTGTTTGTGTGTGTGTGTGCATGTTCCTATTGGTTACTACTTCCATTTAATAGAATTATACACTGATATCCTTTGTTATGCAGCTTTGATGTCCCTCTGGTAGAGCAGATGGCCAGGTGGTTTACTCTGGGCGGTGATATGTCAGCAGACATCGCCTGAACAGAGGCTCTTCATGTACTTGTCCTCCTGTTAGAAGAACAGGTCTTGGATAACCTCTGGGTCCAACAACGCCTATTACATGAATCTGACACACCACATGAGGCAGAGAACTCTACTCCCCCCCACTTTGCAGGCAATGACTAAACTAGTGAGTGCGAGATTCAGGATCACTAGTGATTTTGCTATAAACTCCCAAGACTCCATGCAGCACAATCACAGTAATATTTGACCACTACTGTCTCCATAAGCTCATTGCTTCTCATGACTAATATTGTTCACTAATCATCAGCGATGTGATGAAGTCCACCTCACATGAATTGCCTCAGCCCCTTGCGTTCATGGGCCTTAGACTGTGGGAAACACTTCAATTCATAGTACATCTGGTAGAACCTCACGGAGTTCTTTGTGATGAACTGGGTAGTACATACACACAGACCAGTGGTAAACACTACGTGTTAGGGACACATGATCTTACCTTCTACACTAACTGTAAGTGGAGGTTGAACTTTAAAGAAAATGAGGTTAATGCCTTAAAGGCACTAGGCTTGACTAGGGAAGAAATCTTTATTGATTAGAAAAAGATAGATTATGCTGCAGTAATAAACAAACTCACCACCTCAATGATCTAACAAATCTCAGGTTTACTTTTCATTCACGCAAAGGTCCAGGTGACTCTCCAAAGCAACCACCTTCCGTGTGGTATCTGAGTGATACAACCTACAGTGGTGGCACCTAGGGGCACGGCCTCCACGGTCAATGCCACAGATAAAGGCAGTGTGCTCAGTCTTTATACAGGCAGTTAAGTATTTCGTTTCATATATAACCCACATCATTTCCTCTGACAGCCCACCAATCAGAACTAGACACAGGATCCTTTCTAACTAACTGCCAGGCAGAAAGGAAGAATAATGTTAGTTTATACCTGGAAAGACAGTGGTGCTAGATAAAGGTAAGACAGGAAATCTCAACCACACACTCATAGTGTCTATGTTATTAAATGGAAAATTTAATCAGTGGGTTGTCAATGAAAAATAGTAATTACCGTGTGGAGACCACACAACAATCTCCAGCCGATTGATGTGTGAACACTAGTTTTAAAAAGTATCCCAGAGTATGACCAGTGTTACATACATTTAAAGTCAGTATCTCTAGTCACATGAAAGAATATTCAGCGAGTGCTCGCTGGTACTCTGAGTAGTGGAAGCCTTCAAGAAATCACTCTCTATACCTCTGTCTGGGGTAATGAACCTATCTAAAATAATTGGAATCTCACATAGAGAAGGGCACAACCTTTTGAGCCCTTTTGGGAGCAGAACTGTGAAGGATATGAGGTAAAACGATGGAGGAGTTAACTCTCTCTGTAGATCTAAATGGCCCTGGGGTACATAAAACACACCCAAATTACTCCGAAGCCATTCAACCATTTACAATTCTTTGCAACAGAGAACTGTGTTGAACTGAAATGAGACACCATGTAGACATGCAGAATTCCTAGGGGAAAGCAATCAACTCTGCTTTAGAGGGCATGGCTGGCCGGAGGGGGGGTCGATCATGGGAATTTGTAGCCATAGCTCACCAGGCAGCAACTAGGCCAGGTGTCCTCAAACTGCGGCCCGTGGGCCACATGAAGCAGTATGAATTGTATTTGTTCCCGTTTTGTTTTTTACTTCAAAATAAGATACATGCAGTGTGCATAGGAATTTGTTCATAGTTTTTTTGTTTAAACTATAGCCCAGCCCTCCAATGGTCTGAGGGACAGTGAATTGGCCCCCTGCTTAAAAAGTTTGAGGACGCCTGATCTAGCAATATTTAGCAGCTGTATAATGGGCTAATGTCTCCAATAAGACATCAAAGCCCAAAGTACTGAAATTGTGAATTGGACAAAATAACCACAGGGATAATAAAAGAATTTTATAGGCTTAGAAAAATAGAAAGCAGCATTTCAAAATGAGTCATGTTATATAGTTTGTAGACCCATACAGGAAGATACATTGATAAGAGTGAGTTAATAAGAGAAAGCTAGATGAGAACTGTGCCTTCATGTCTTCAGTACGATTTTGTTTACAATGTTTCTATTGGTTGTAAAAAGTCAAATCTGTCCAGGAAGTAACATTGTCTAGACGTGATCCCCAGAAGTGTCATTTTACTTTTATTCTTCCAAGCAATTGGGTTAAATTTGTAACCACATCAAATGTCTACACCTCCTGTGTGTACAGGGCTGGACCAGAAAGTTCCATTTTCCAGCTCAGCTCTGAGTCCCAGAGACCTGTTCACTGAGGCTTCTATAAAACCATACGTTTTTGTTCTACAGAAGAGTGGGTATCATAGATGACACTGCTCTAATGGTGAGAGATTAGGTGATTATAAAGATTGATTGAGAAACTATCAGTATTCATGCAAATAAAGTAACACGTGCTTTTGTCAGTGCTGTTAGGGAGCAACTATCTCCAAGTCTATGGAATCCCTAATTGTAGCATTTCCATGTTGCCTACAGATAAATGCTACAACCCAGAAAGAATCTGCAATATTTGGGTCAAATATTCTAAGAGGGAAGTGTGATTTGAAGTGTTATTCTTGTATATAACATTCTCAGGTAAATTAGAACTTGTCTCATTTGTACGTTATCTGGCATAGAGTGGAAAATACATGCACCCAACACATCATATGTTATAGATGATGTACATACATGTTATAGGTATATGTGTACGTGTGTATGTAGGTGTGTGCACATAAACATCTATAGCCATCTATAGCTATATCTTACATAAGGAAAAAATGAGTTAAAAACAGATAAATGAGAATTTCTAAATTTCTGGGGTACAAACTCCCCATGCCTGGCAACTTCCACATTTCTGGGTTGACTGTTGCTCTGTGGCTCTCTGTTGCCAGAACACACAGGCTACCTTCTTTAATTTGCCATGGATTCTGGCAAATACAATAATTTCAATGCCTTGAAGAGTTTAAGAATACTACACTCACTTTTTCTCAAATTCTTAGGAAAAAATAAGTGATAAAATGTGCCAGTGCTCTTGAAAAACCTTCTGTGCAAGTCGTTTTCATGGTTATAATTATTCCATTATCTGAGGACAAGAACGAACTTGACACACTTTCACCCAGGAGAACATGGACCACAAGGTGTGAGCCATGCACGTCTCAAGGAGAAATGTATGTAAGTTGTAATAAAAGCCCAGGATAAACACTGGGATATTCTCTAACCTTTCTGTTTTACATCATGACATGATTTATTTCAAGCGTCTTTCTTTGTCATGTTCCTGTTAGTTAATAGGGAAAACCTGACCTACTTTGTAGTATTTTTACTAGAAAGGAGAGGAAGCCCAACTCACAGAGCCTCACATAAAAACAAACAAACTAAAACAAAGAAACAACAACAACAAAAACCCCCACTGATGTTACTGTATCTGACATGTTGGGGAAGTTAACAAAATTAAAGAACCTACCCCAGAAGCCGGCCAAAAAGCTGGAGTGGGTGTATATTTTTGTTATTGACTGTTGTTTTTTGAGTAGAAAATATAAAGAAATAAAAGGGTAGCATTAAAGAAAGTATCTGTCTTTACCTGTATCTCTGGGACTTTTACCTTATCCTCTCAATGCCCTATAAAAGGAGTCTGATCCCTAGAATATCAACGGCCCCCCAGTAGTCTCGGGGTTCTTCGTTTTTCGAGTCACGTCTTCTCTTCTCTCTCGTGACAGTTATTCCCTTCATTCTCACCACACCTCTTGCAGATGTTCCTTTGTTCCTCTCATTAGATCACTGGGCCCAGATATCTTTTCCTAAAATCATATAACCTTATAAAGACATTTAGGGTCCTTTAGAAGCTGAAATCACAGCATAGGAATCTGAAATGGAGTGTGACAACAACATGTTTGAATTTGGGGGATTCATCACTACTTCCTTACTTTTTATTTCTCTCTGTCTTACGCTTTCTGCTCTGTGGGGAAGAGAGAGGTGAAATGTATTCATTTATCTTAACCTACAATAAAATTCTGTGCAAATTTAACACATCATGTAATCAAAGCCCCTTGACCATCGAACCACCTGCTTTTTACCACTGATTATCTCCTCTCAGGCTCAAAAGCCTCTGAACCCCAATCTTTCTCAAAACCCCATCCCTAGGAAACTGTGTCTGTACACGCACACACACAAATGCACATAAATGTACATATTTCTTTCTCCTCAGTTGATACTTCATTCTTTTTTTGGGTTTACCTAGGAATCTCAAAATCCTCATTTTTTAACACAGCATAAGTAAACTCTTTCTTTCATCCCATCCAATCTACTTTGTACTCCAATCAAAGCAAGCACTGAAATTAAGAGGCAAAGCCATTACTTGAGAGAGGAGTAATTGATGCTCTCCTAGAAGCAGTTCTAGAAGTCACGCTTTTACAGAGTGGGGATGTCCAACTGTACACTCCATGAGGAAGAGACTGTCTCTGTCAAGTTCATTGCTGTAACCTCAATTACTAGACTTATACTTGGCTCAGCACAGGTGCTTAATAAATATTTGCTGGGGGGAAAAAACCCAGTGGATAAATGGTTTATTGTTTATACTTTAAAAATAAAGGGCAAGTGAGTGCAAACATTATATTGGCTACTGGTGGAAATTAAGGTCTCTCTGTCACTGGATAATGGAGATGTTTCTGGGGGAAATTAGACCTTCTTAGATCTTCTGGACTATATTGGAGTGCATAGAATATCCTTCTGCAATGTTGTGGTTTCCATAACTCTCTTCTTCAACAGAAGGAGTCAGCACTTCTGACTGTTAACTCCTTGTCCAGAGCACCTTTCTTTCTTCCTCTTTGAGGTCTGTGCCTGAATTTCCCTTGGCCTTGAACGTTCTTTTTCACTTTTCTTTTTTTTTTTCTTTTTCACTTTTCAACCACATTCCTTCACACACCTGCCCGAGCTTACATACCGCACACGCGTACACCCACACTTTGTCTAGCTCCTCATCATTTTGCTGTCTCATCTCAGTATCACTTTCCCCTAATCCCTTCTTTTTCCCTATCCTGACTAGGTCAGCACTCCTATTAAATCATGCTTGTATCAGTCTAGATAACCCTGTATTGGTGATGTTATGTGATAGATGCTCCTTTCCCCCTTGAGTATAAGCTGACCATACTGCTATCCATGTGCTTCATGGAATCTCAAAAGTGACCCAGAAATGAGACAAAAGGCAGAGTCTAACTGTGGCAACTGTCATCATTCTGATTCATTATTTAGTTCTTCAGCTGATGTTAAACTTGTGAATTGGGCTGGTAGGCAAAGACCATAAAAACAGCCAGGAACACAACAAAACAACTCAAGAGCGAAACTTCCCCACACGCCTCCCTTGCTAATCACAAGCACCATTCACATTTGAAAATGAGTTTGGCTGAGAACTATTGATTTTTCCCTTTGCTCTGCTTCGGGCTTTGTGCTGAGACTCTTGCTCTCAAGAGGCAGAACGCCCTGCCCGGATTCCACTTGGCCTTGGTTTGCCTCGAGCTCAAACATGCCTGCCTAGCTGTCAGATTTAATTAAAGGGCAAGACAATAGCAACAACAAGAGAAACGGGAGGGTTGAGAGACCTTGCTCCTTCCTGAGAACAGAACATTAAGGAGATTGTCTAAAGACAAATGAGCAAGTGAAGATTACTGGCGCAATCACTGCTCTGGTTAGTGGTGGGGGGACAGCTCCACAGGTCCCTGGACCCTCTGACCAGTAGCCAGGCAGCACAGAAGAAGGACAGTCCCATCTACTGTGGGTGGAAGAGCAGAAGCCAGAGTTTCTGGAAAACGAATCAGAATGAGGGCTCCAGACCGTCAGATCCAATCTGAGACAGCAGATGAAGATGTTCAGTTGGGAGGTGGTTGTACCCACGGCCCCTACTCAGGTCCTTGACTCTGCCTTAATCACTATCAGACTGCTAAAGTTTAACTCCCAGAGCACAGACTGAGTAGAATAAGAAAAATAAAGAAAGTGAACAAGAAATGGAAGTTTCAATGTATGTCATCTTATTACCTAGGACAGCCGCTGGTGGGTCTAACAACAGCAGATAGAGGTGATAGTGGTGGTGAACCAGAGTGAGGCTCCCATCTTGGGCAGAGGGTAGCTGGCCAAGTTGACAGAAGGCTACTCTGGGGCAGAGATTCATCTACCCCACGTGATTTCCGTCAGCCGCTTCCTGCCACAAACCGCAGTCCCCAGTCCTGCCGTCCCTCTGCGTGCTGTGCTCCAGGCTCAGCCCACACGCTTCCTCCTCTTCTTTCTGTTGTTCTGCTTCAGCATCACAACACCTGAAACAAATCCTCCTCGTTATGATAGGAGAGGGTGGTGGAGAAAAAACTGAGTGACAAAGCTGGGATCCTTAGTAATGGTCAGGGCACAGCAAAGAACAGGGAAACGGAGAATTTTTGTCCCTTAGCTCTGGATACCCTTGAAGCAATAATAGCATATTTAAAAAATTTCCCATTGCTACCAGGGTACCAATGTTTATGTTACATTGTTTTCATTTCTGGTCTAAGTTATACTTGAGTCCCTCACCCCAGAGGCGAGGCGTGCTGAACACCCTCACACTGTGCACATTAGGTGAAATCCCACCACTCACCCTGCCTGGGAGGGGAAAATCAATAGCATTTCAAAAGAGGTGAGGGTTTCTTCCATCTCCCTCAATTTTTATTTAAATATTTGCTACCCCTCAGAGAATTTGAAAGAATACTATAGTGGATACATTTACAGCCTTCATCTAGATTCACAATTGCTCCCATTTTGCTACATTTCCTTTATCTGCATATGTATGTGCACCTACTGTCTTTTTTTTCCGTGAGTTATTTGAAAGTAACTTGCACAGATTATGACATTTCAACCGTAGACACGTTATTTGAAAGTAACTTGCACAGATTATGACATTTCAACCGTAGACACTTTAGAACATATCTCTAGAGGACAAAAGCCTTGTCCCGTGTAACTATTGAATTGATATTACACCCAAGAAATTTAACATAGACGTGGTCACTCCCTAACATGTAACCCACAATGGAATTTCCCCAAGTTTTCTCCAAACTCCCTTTATAGCACTTAAAAAAAAAAATCCAGGATAGGATGCCATTTATGTAAATTTTCAATGCACAAAAAACAATAGCAAATGCTGTTTTGCATAGACAAATATTTCAAGAAAGCATGGGGTCAGGCGTGGGAATAACACAACACAACTCCAGGCAGAAGTTCCTCTGTGGAGGAAGGAGAAGAAAGTGAGGGAAGGGGGTGGCGGCTTTGGCTTTATCTCATGGCTTTTCTTTGTTATAAGTGATCTGAGGTAAATGCACAAAAAATGCTAACAGATGTTTAGTCTAGATGTTAATCACACAGTAATCTATTTTGTTTTCTGCACCTTTCCATATGGTTAAATATTTCTTAATTAAAAAAGTTAAAATGCAGAAACATGTTTAAAAATTCAGGATAAAATGAAAGGTCTATGATAGCATTTGGTTGATATGTTTCTTAAATCTTCCTCAACATAAAGTAGCCCCCTACACGATTCATGCAGTATGTACGCATGCATATGTGTTATATATCCACACACATGCAGTGTGTACCCATGCACACGTGTCACCTATCCACGCTCATGCGGTGTGTACCCATGCACACGTGCCACCTCTCCATGCTCATGCAGTGTGAACCCATGCACACGTGATACCTCTCCACACTCTTGCAGTGTGAACACATGCACACCTGACACATAACCAATCTCGAGCTATGTAGACCCAAGCACACGTGAACAATCGCCACGCATGCTCTTTGT
>CAUYPK010152752.1:0-24564 GCA_963574355.1 Loris lydekkerianus
CATTTTCAACACACTGGTTAATATAGCCTTCCTGGCATTTTCCCAGTTATTTTGCTAAGACATTTACATTCCACATTTGCTAAGTTTTACATATACCCTTGTAAGATGCACCACAGGTGTAATCCCATCCCTTTACCCACCTCCCCCCTCCCTCCCCACCCTTTCCCTCTTTCCCCTATTCTTAGGTTGTAAGTGGGTAATAGCTTTCATGTGAAGGTCCTAAATTAGTTTCATAGTAGAGGTGAGTACATTGGAATACTATGCAGCCTTAAAGAAAGATGGAGACTTTACCTCTTTCATGTTTACATGGATGGAGCTGGAACATGTTCTTCTTAGTAAAGTGTCTCAAGAATGGAAGAAAAAGCACACTGGATTCTTGTTTCTCCATTTTTACGATACTTTACTAAGAAGAATGTGTTTTAACTCCACACAGGTTAATATAAAAGATATAAAGTCTATTATCTTTTTAATGCCCGAATAGTATTCCATGGTATATATGTACAACAACTTGTTAATTCCTTCCTGGGTTGGTAGGTGTTTAGGGTGTTTCCACATTATGGTGATTGTAAATTGAGCTATGATAAACAACCTAGTATAAATGTGCTTATGATAAAATGATTTTCTTTCTTCTGGGTAGATGCTTAGTAATGGGATGGCAGGATCAAATGGGAGGTCTAATCTGAGTTCTTTGAGGATTCTCCATACTTCCTTCCAAAAGTTTGTATTAGTTTCTGGTCCCGTCAGGAGTATTAAAGTGTTCCACTCTCTCCATATCCACACTAGCATCTGAAGCTTTGAGACTTTGTGATGTGGGCTGTTCTCACTGGAATTAGGTGATATCTCAGGGTGGTTTTGATTTGTATTTCTCTGACAATCAGGGATGATGAGAATTTTTTCAAATGTTTGCTTGTCATTCATATGGCTTTTTCAGAGAAGGTTGTGTTCATACCTCTTGCCCAGTGGTAGATGGATTTTTTACTGTTTTTTTAAATTATTAATTCAAGTTCTCCATAGATTCCAGTTGCCAACCTTTTATCAGATTAATACCATCCTTTTTTTTCCATTCTAAAGGTTGTCTTCTTGCTTTACTTGTTGTGCCCTTAGCTGTGCAGAAGCTTTTTAGCTTAATTAAGTCCTATTTGTTTATTTTTGTTACTGCAACTGCCACTGAAGTCTTTCTCATAAAATCTTTTCCCAGTCTGACGTCAAGAGTTTTCCCTACAGTTTCTTCTAAGACTTTTATTATTTTATGTCTCAGATTGATTTAAATCTTTTATCCATTGTGAATCAATTTTTGTAACAGGTGAAAGGTATGGGTCCAGTTTCAGTCTTTTATTTTTATTTATTTATTTTTTGAGACAGAGTCTCACACCATCACCCTGGGTATAGTGCCGTGGTGTTACAGCTCACAGCAACCTCTAACTCTTGGGTAAAGTGATTCTTTTGCTTCAGCCTCCCAAGTAGCTGGGACTACAGGTAACCACCACAATGCCCAGCTACTTTTGTTGTTGTTGTTGTTGTTGTAGTTGTTGTTGCAGTTGTCAATTTTGTTTTAGTTGGTCCAGGCCGCGTTTGAACCTGCCAACTTCAGTGTATGTGGCTAATGCCTTACTCACTGAGCTATGGGCACTGCCCAGCTTCAGTCTTTTACATGTGGTTATCTAGTCCTCCCAGCACTATTTGTTGAATAGGGATTCTTTTCCCCATTGAATGCTTTTGTTTGGTTTTTCAAAGATCAGATAGGAATAAAAGACTGGTTTTATCTCTTGGTTCTCTATTCTGTTCCATATGTGTCTGTTTTTGTGCCAGTATAATACTGTTTTGATCACTGTGAACTTTTAATATAATTTGAAATCTGGTAGAGTGATGCCTTTGGCTTTGTTTTTAATTACTAAAAATTACTAAAAATTGCCTTGGCTGTATGTTTTTTTTTGTTTGTTTGTTTGTTTTTTTCTGGCTCTATACAAAATGAAGTACTATTTTTTCCATTTCTTCAAAATATGATGTTGGTATTTTAATGGGGATTGCATTGAATTTGTAAATTGCTTTGGGTAGAACAGACATTTTGACAATGTTGATTCTTCCCAGCCAAGAGCACGGTATATTCCTTCATTTGTTAGTGTTTCTGCTTTTTCTTTTCTTAGGATTTCATACTCTCTTTGTAAAAAACTTCACCTCTTTTGTTAGGTATATTCCTAAATATTTCATTTTCTTTGAAGCTTCTGTGAAGGGAATTGTGTCCTTGAGTTGCTTCTCAAGTTGGCTGTTATGAGTGTATACAAAGGCTACTGATTTGTGAACATTGATTTTATTCCCTGAATTGTTACTATATTTATTAATTTTTATTTATTTATTTATTGCAGTTTTTGGCCAGGGCTGTGTTTGAACCCACCACCTCTGATATGTGGGGCCTGTGCCCTACTCCTTGAGCCACAGGTGCTGCCCATTAGTATAGTTCTTGATCACTTCCAGCAGCTTTGTGGTTAAGTCTTTGGAGTTTTCTAAGTATAAAATCATATCATCAGCAAAGAGTGAGAATTTGACTACCTCTGCCCCTATTTGGATGCTCTTAATATTCTTTTCTTGCCTGATTGCATTGGCCAGAACTTCCCGAACTATGTTGAATAGTATGGTGATAGTGAACATCCTTGTCTGGTTCCAGTTCTAAATGGAAAAGCTTTCAGTTATACTCCATTCCATATGATGATAGCTATGGTTTGTCATAGATGGCTTGAATCAGTTTAAGAAATGTGCCACCTATGCCTATTTCCTTAAGTGTTCTTGTTAGAAAAGGATGCTGAATTTTATCAAATGCTTTTTCTGCATCTATTGAGAGGATCATAATCTTTGTTTTAGCTTCTATGGATATGATGAATGACATTTATGGATTTGTGTATGGTAAACCAGCCTTGTATCCCCAGGATGAAGCCTAATTGATTGTGATGTATAATTATTTTAATATGTAGCTACAATTTATAAGCTAATATTTTATTGAGTATTGTTGCATCTATATTAACTAGTGAAATTGGTCTGTAGTTCTCCTTTGAAGTTGGGTCCTTTCCTGGTTTTGGAATCAGGGTCATGTTTGCTTCATAGAATGTGTTGGGGAAGTTTCCTTCCTTCTCAATATTTTGGAATAGGTTCTGCAGTATACGCACAAGCACGTCTTTGAAGGTTTGATAGAATTCTGGTGGGGAGCCATCTGATACGTAGTTTTTGTTTTTCTTTTCTCTTTTATTGTTTCTGCAATCTCAGTCTTTGTTATTGTTCTGTTCAAGAGATCTATTTTGTCCTGGTTAAGTCTAGGGAGATAATGTGATTCCAAGTATTCGTCCATTTCCTACACATTGTCAAATTTCTGAGTGTAAAGATTTTTGTAGTAGTCAGAAATTATTTTTTGTATCTGAGTGGAATCAGTTGTTATTTCCTACTTTTCATTTCTGATTGAGGTTACTAAAGATTTTACTTTTATGTTTCCAGTTAATTGGGCCAATGGCATATTGCTTTTATTTATCTTTGTCCTCAAACCCTATAGATTTGGAAGCCTGAAGCTCTTGTCAGCCTACTTAATAGATATACCTTGACCTTTCCAAACAGTGTCTCTTGGACACACAGTGGCTTTCCAGGGAAAGTGTGTTTTTCCTCAAGTCTCCCCATGAATGGCTTCCCAGTTCAGTAGGTACACTAGAACTGGCCTTGCACTAGGACCCCATAAGCCATTCCTCCCAGACAGCTCTCCCACAATGGCTTTGCTTGGCCAGCAGCTGAATTACTAGAGCTCCACTCTGCCTGGTGGCTCAATTCTGGCTCCTGAGTGCTATTTAAGATAACTCACTTACCCAAGCTCTCCTAAGTTGATTGTAGCAAATTCCCAGGTCCACCCCCTCAAAAAAAAAAAAAAAAAAAAAAAAAGCTTGCAAGACAGGTCTTCTCTGTCTGACACCATCACCAAACTGGCTGGCTTCTGCCCACAGGCAAACACTCACCTTATGTGCTGCTTCTCCACTGCTCCCAACCTCTTTCCTCTTTGTTGGTTCCTGGAGTTTCCTGCCACCTTCCTGTGCTCCTGAAGCAATGTTTCTGGGCAGGGTCCCCCTGCCAGAGGTGGCGGGAGTCCTCCTTCCCTGATATTACCATGAATGAGTGCAAAGGAGATGTTTCTAGTCTGCCATCTTGTCTCAGAGAACCAAAATATTATCTTTAAACATCTTACAGTTCTAGAGGTCAGAGGTCTTAAATGAGTCAACAGGCCCATATTCTGTTTCGAGGATCTAGGGAAGTGTTTTTCAACTTTTTTTTTTTTTTATTTCATGGCACACTTGAACCTATAGTTTTGAACCTATAGTTAAACTTCCATGGAACACTTAAATTATGTTGGTCAAAAAAAAAAAAAAAAAAAGTATGAAAAAAGAATATACTTACTGTGCTTTGAACTGCTTTCAAAAATGATTTAATTAATGGTCTTTAATTTTTTTTTGCAGCAGACCTAATATTCTTTCACAGGACACCAGCATAGCTTAATGCACCAGTTGAAAATTACTCATCTAGGGGAATCCATTTCCTTGCCTTTTGTAACTTCTAGGGGCTGTCTGAGTTCCTAGGCTGTGTCATTGTAACTTCTGCGTTGGTTGTCACCACCAACTAACCTCTATGTTACTCAGATCCTCCTGTCTCCCTCTAATACAGATCCTTATGATTACATTGGGTCCACCCCAATAATTCAAGATAGTCTCTCTGTCTCAAAATACTTAACTCTAAATCATATCTCTAAGGTCTCTTTTGCCATGACATACTCACAAATTCTCGAGATTGCCACATTTCAGTGATTAGGTAGGTATCATTGAGAAGACCATTTTTGAGTGTACCACAACCATAGAGCTTAGTCTACTCCTACCTAATATTACCATTGGAATTTTTTTTTTTTTTTTTGGTACAGAGTTTTGCTTTATTGCACTCAGTAGAGTGCAGTGGTGTCACACAGCTCACAGCAACCTCTAAGGCTTAGGCGATTCTCTTGCCTCTGCCTCCGGAGTAGCTGGGACTACAAGTGCCCACCACAACACCCGGCTATATTTTTGTTGCAGTTTGGCCGGGGCCAGGTTTGAACCCGCCACCCTCGGTATATGGGGCCAGCACCCTACCCACTGAGCCAACAGGTGCTGCCCTAGAATTTATCTTTTGATCTCATTTTTACAACCTTGCTTTCTCCTCAGTTTTAGTTATTTAGCTATAATAAAGACACTGCTAAAAAAGTGCTGTTTTTCTTTATTTCATCTTAACATTGTTGGAAATTCTACCATGTTTATAGTATTTAACAATCCTTCATCTTGGCAATTCTAATGTAATTCATCCATTATTTTAGATGGACTTTAAAGCAAAGATCTAATTTTGACAGGGAGACATGGAAGGGCATTTTATTTTGAAAGAGTTTTTTAAACAAAGACTCAGCGGGCGATATACCTGGAACAAGAATGGAAAATACTCCGTTACCCAGTTTGTAGTGAATATTAGAGGGAAGCATGAGAGGAAAAGTAGATAGAGAATCACATTTTAGAATCTTTCAAGCTAATCTGTAGTATACTTACATGATTGATTAAAAAATGAGTATAATCTCAAAATTAAGTCTTCTATAAATCTATTTCTTTTAAAATGTTTGTTGCGTAGAAAATGCCTATTTTAAAATAAGTCTGCCACTCTTTACACAAGAATTCTGCCTTTAAAATTTCAATAATAATTAAAGAGTATTATTTTCTATTTGTTATTTTAAAACAGACAGGCAGTGTTTGTGCACACACATTTACACATGGAGCCACCAACCCATTAGCAAGACCTCATTCAATGCAGCTGTAAAACATGATTGTAAGGCTAAAGAGATATACCTTTAAACACAGGTTTGTTTTTTCTGTTTATCTCATTCTGTAGTTCTAATGATTTTTAAGATTATTGACTGATTTTCTGAATGTGGATATTTGTCTATATGTAAACTGTTAAGTAGTAAGTACCCAAGAGGTGAAATACTCATGTCTGTTGTATTCATCTTAGTAGAACTGTTTATATTTATGTTGACAAAAATCAGTTTAATCACACTGTCATTAAGAACCAGCTATAAAGTGTTTAATGGCTGTATTTCAACTTTAGAGTGAGAGTAGGTGACTTGAATTGAGCTCACAGCATAAATGAACTATTTTGGCATCCATTAGCTTAAAATGATTAGATGATTTTTCCCCTGTGTCTCATATTCACATAGGAAGTTTTGTACTTTTGCTTAACCACAAAATACTTTACCCTCTAGGAGGGGAAAAAAAAGTAATTCCGTGGCTAATGAAAGAGACATTGTGTTAAGTGTAACTTAATGTTTCCTCTAGAGTCACTATTTTAGAAAAGGCTAGAAGTGGAAAATATTAAGCACTAGTGACTTACAATGACATCATTCTGTATTTAATTAAAATGTGTCCTTACTACTTCACTGAGGCTTTCTGAACCATAGAACTTCATCTAATTTCATTTTTCATCTTAAAAATTAAAGTTACCAGAATTTTCATATTTGATATTCATTTTCTGAAACACGATAAAAGATAAAAGTGAATATTTAGGCAAATTTAACTCATAACTGTTTTACCTATAAAAATGTTCCCAGCTATTGTTTATACGAAGAAAATTTTCCACAATATTTACTGATTATTCGTGTATTTAACTGACATTGTTTGAGTGCCATATACCTCAAGTCTTAGGGACATGAAGACATATAATATACAGATTTTGTTTGAAGAAGAAAATTGATATACAGTTAAATATATAGCATATAATGAGGTAAGTAGTGATAAAGACATATACAAATGCTACAGAAACACCAAGGGGTTTTCTGGGTGGTGAATTATTTTGTACTGTGTGTTAGAAGCTTAGTTGGCTGTGAGCATTTGGCCTCTTTAAGACAAGGTTGGACTTCTCCCAGTTTCTGCTGTCTATGCAAATGCTTGGAGCAGCAAACTGCAAGCATTATTAACACAGCATGTTCCCACCAGGAGGCCTTTACCCTGTATAATAGCATCAACTCACTATTGATATTTAACATATAAACACTGACTCAGTTATCTATACGGGCAAGCCAAAAATGGAACAATAAAACCCAGTCACTTCATAAAAGCTACTACAATTTAATTCTTTATACTATTTAATTGTTTCAATGTTTTCCCTCACTAACTCATCTACTAAAGATGACCAATAGAATAAAATGGCATCATTTATCCTGGTGGCATTTTTATAGTCTTTAAAGCTGTGGTCTCCAACCCCTGAGCCATTGACCGGTACCAGTCCTGTGGTCTGTTAGGAACTGGGCCTGCAAGCCAGAAGGTGAGTAGAGGGTGAGCCAGTGAAGCTGGAAGCTCTGTTTGTATTTATAGCTGCTCCCCATCATTTGCACTATAATCTGAACTCTGCCTCATGTTAGATCAGTTGCGGCACTAGAATCTCATAGGAGTGCAAACCGTGCTGTAAATTGCACATGTGAGGGATCTAGGTGGTCCACTCCCTGTGACAATCCAATGCCTGATGATCTGAGGTGGAGCTGAGACAGTGATGCTAGTGCTGGAAAGCGGGTGCAAATCCAGATTATCACTAGCAGAGAGGGTTGGCTGCACAGAGAACATACTAAATCAATATCAATTGCTTTTAGGCTCATGTCAAAATCCCATCTTCCACACCCTCCCCCCCACTCCCGGTCCGTGGATAAATGATCTTCTATGAAGCTGGCCCTTGGTGCCTAAAGGTTGGGGACCTTTTTTGAAGACTGTTTTGAAGACTCTCTCAAACAATTACATTTTGATATAGTGAAAATTTGAAGATTTCAGAAAGAGACTAGAGAAATGCTAGTTCTGGAACTCACTGCATTTAAGTTTTGGCACAGTCCTGGCATCTGTACATCTATCATGAGGCATGCCACTACAGGCAGATCTAGCCTACCTCTGCTCCAGCAGTCTCAGTTCAACAAAGCTACCATAAATGTCCATATTTGTGAGAAAAATCTAGTTTATATAAATTCCCTTTGAAAGCCCACATATGAGGCTTTATAATAACAGGGCAAAAAATGCCTTCCTCTTAATTTCTAGAAACGTACCACCAAGCATACTTGATCATTCTTTTAATTAACAAATTTTCAAATCCTTTGCCTTTCATATACTTTCTTTTGTGTATGCATGCATATATATGGTGGACACAAGAAACTGAGTTCGGAGACAGAGCATTGATCTGAGACAGCCTTCCAGAGAGTCCACAGATACAGAAGATTATGGAGTGAGTAGCACTAAGGCAATTATTGGCCGTGACACTTTCACTTAACAAAAGTAATTATAATAACAGAGTATCAAGTTTTTTGACATTACACCTAAGACCTATAATGACAAGACATCTATTCAACAAAGACTTTGAGCTAGGCTTAGGTCATGTTTTCAAATGTCTTAGTATAGTTCTTGTTTAGTCTGTCACATGGTAGCCATAGATTTTTTCAAATCACAGTGTTAGTATCAGAAGACACACACACGTGGATTTGTCCATATCCAGGAGTATGGGCATGTGGGTGCCATCCATAAAATAGATAATTTCACTTACAGTTCTATAAGTTAAGTATTTGTGTTCTTTCTAGTAGTTGCAGGGAACCTCCTGTTCAGTCTATGTACTGATCAGCCCACAAAATTGCTGAGAACGGTGTGGTTACAGAGTTGAGTGTTAAACGGGCATGCTACAATTGGGGTAAGTCAAATGACTATTGGAAGAGGAACCCTTATGTGGAGAGCTCTCTAAAGCCTTGCTCTTCAGGAAGTTATCATTTTCATTAGATTATTTGACCCTCTGATACCGGTGGGGGTTTTGTGAGTGTGTGCCTGGAACAATTGTAAGGAGAAGCAACTAATTCACACAGGTTTAGATAAATATGGGAAGGTCCAAGTGCCATCATGAAATCTGAGGTCACAGTGGGGGCATAGGAAAGAAATGGGAATCTAATAAAAAGTAATCTTGTGTCTGGTAGGCTCAGAAAGGAGAATAGGGAGCTGGGCACCAAGATTCTGGTGGGTACTTTCTTCTTCCTGGGAATTAGACAAGGAGGTAAAGGATTGGGGTGGAATGTCAAGGTTAACAAGGTATTCTTGTGAATTTTTTGTGTATGCATAATATACACAAAGAGCTATAGAAGTAATCTATTCTGTATTTTGTTATATATTTATCATATATATATATGACTATATAGACTATAACTATGTATATGAATGTGTTAACATACGTACATATGTCTCTTATCTTTATTCATCAAGAGAGCCTAGAAGCAGTGACAACTAAAGATAATTGAGCATATCCCATAAATACCATTCTTCAGTTAAAAAAGTCAGTGTCCCTTATTCTTGGAGAAGTGTTGGACTGGAGCAGGAAAAATATACAATGAAAGGAAATGACTCTGGATGAGCAAGTGAGTGGCTGGTGAGTGAGTAAAGGCAAAAAAAAAAAAAAAAAAGAAAGGAAATGAGAAAAATGAAAGAAGGGAGAGAGGGAAGGAGGAAAGAAGGAAGGGATGGAGGGAGACAGGGAGGAAGGAAGGAAGAAAGGGAAGGAGGGAGGAAGAAAAAGAGAAAGAAAGAAAGAGAGAAGAGGAAAGGACAGGGAGGGATTGGGAAATATGGGTGGTGTGTCAAAAAAGACCATTGGAAATTTTGACAATGGCTGGAATTAGAATGATTTAGCCAAAAAGTTTATAATTATATTGGATCATAATTGAAATAATGATATAAATGTCCGAGTCCATACTAATAAAATAAATAACTGAATAAATAAGCAAACGGGAGATAGAACAACTCTTTCTTGCAAAATAATTCCAATGAAAAATGTGGAAGAAATGAAGGAAATAGAAAATCATCATTAGAAACTTCCAGTACTAATCGCTGTTGGCAAGACACAAGGATGGCTGTTAAGATTAGTGGGTAACTAATATGTAATAGTAACATTATAGCGTTACAGTGGAGAAATCCAGAAGATAGCACCTTAAACAAAGGATTCTGGTAACTTGTCAAATCACAAACTCCTTACTATGAAACAATGAGACATGATGCATCTCCTTGGTATCCTTCCTAATAATGCATAACTTCAATCTACTTATGAGAAAATCACAGACAAACCCAGATCGAATAACATCGTACGGAATTACTGACTAGTACTTTTTGAAAGTTTCAAGGTCATGAAAGGCACGAAAAGAATAAATAAATGCCACATAATAGAAGAGATTAAAAAGACATAAAACTAACTGCAATCCATTATTCTAGATTGGATCCTGAGACAGTAGGAAAATATTAGTGGAAAAATCAGTAAAATCTGAATAAAGCCTGTAGTTCAGTTAATAGCAATGTGACAATGTTAATTTCCTAGTTTTGATAATTGTATCAATACCATGGTTAAAATTCATTGTTAGGGAAAGGCAAAGGAAAGATGTGTGAGAAATCTGTATTGTTTTTGCAACTCTTTGGTATGTATGAATTCACTTCAAAATAAAGTAAAAGGAAATATATGACTTAAAGAGAAATAGAAGTAATTTTATATGTCAAAGTATTGTGAAAACTACTGCTTAAGCGTAGTACTATTAGAATGCTTTTCATTTTATGTAACAGAGAAACCAACTTAATTGTCTTAATGGCGGCTTGGCACCTGTAGCACAGTGGTTACGGCGCCAGCCACATACCCCGAGGCTGGCGGGTTTGAACCTACCCTGGGCCAGGTAAACAACCTTGACAACTACAACAAAAAAAAGTAGCCAGGCTTTGCGGTGGGCACCTGTAATCCCAGCTACTTGGGAGGCTGAGGCAAGAGAATCGCTTAAGCCCAAGTGTTTGAGGGTGCTGTGAGCTGTGATGCCATGGCCCCCTACTGAGGGTGAAATAGTGAGACTCTGTTTCAAAAAAACAAATAAAAAAAATCGTCTTAATGGCTTATTGACGTGAAAAATGTCTTAAAAGTAAAAGGCGAAAGATTTATGTGATATGAAGAGAAACCAGAGTATAAAGTATCTTAAAAGTAAGGAGATGCTGAATCAAGATGTCATTCAATCAAGACTAGCTTCTTTTCACTTAAAGTCTCTTCAGTTTCGCCTTAGCTTTATCCACAATCTGGTAATGAGATAGCTGCAGAAGTTCATCACTAGTGACCAGGGAAAGAGAGAACTACTCATTGCTGTCTTTAAAAAGCGAGAAATTATCTTTCTCAGAAGTTCCCCGGAAATCTCATCCCTCCCCAAATCTAACTCAAGTAAATGGAGTTGAATGCTCAGTTGCAGATACAAAGGAAATCATTTCAACCATTATTTTATGTTTGGTTGCTGAAAGCAATCACTGGCTAGGAGAGTCTTCCTCTTATGCCTACCCAAGAGGGGAGCTGAGCTTTGTGGAGCTGGTTTAAATAGATGGACTAAAATCAGATTCTTAGGGGAAATGGATACTTCAAAGGAATGAACACAGTCCATGTATAGCATTCTTTTCAGAATAAAAATCATACATGTGATCTGATGCTAACACATAAATATTCTAATGTGGAAATATAGACATGCTCTTAAATTCATACCCTTCCAGAAAAAAAACTGAGAGTTTATACTCATCTGTACAGCACAGGGCTGTGATTATTTCAGCAATCTGGTGAGACCCAGTAGGTTATCTTATTAGTCCCTTAAATTCCAGCGCTGATTAGTCTGATCCTTTCCCACTTGTTTCAATCAGCATCCTTGGAAATGGTCCCTTTGTTTACATACATTTGGCACATTTCCCATCCCTAATTTGATCACCTGCACCAGGAAAAACTGGTAATTTCATTTGAAGATTCAGGTGCCCTCATTAAGGAACAAAGCGTTACATAAGCTTCCTGCTGGCTGAACACATTTAAACTGTTCTCACATAAGCACCTCACCTTCTCACACACAATATGTTATATGAAAAGCAAACAAAAGAGTGTCTTTTAACAGGGAGGGTAAAAATACTCCATACTCTCTAGAGAGAAACAATCTGTTATTGGAATCTGCTGGCAAAGTTCTCTTCGTTGGCATACTTCACTATTTGGAACAACCCAAGCCCTAAAGATCCTGATGAGTGCATTGTAAATAAAAGAAGAGCACAGCTGGTTTGTGTACCTCCAAACACAAATATTAACAAATATAAAATAAAATTTAACTTACATGACTTATTCAAATATAGTTAAATTATTATCTACAAGTAATTATAGCTATGCAGATACTGCCAACGGAAACTAACTTCTATTCACACACTACATGTTATACTATCTATGTCTATAGTGAATTGTAAAATATATACATTAGTTGTCCTTGCACTGAGGACTGATTGGGTACGTACTTGTAGATCTCAACTCTCCTTTATCTGTAGACCCAAGTATCTTACTACTTGTTGGTTTTCCTCATGTGGGTAACACCTTGACTGCCCAAACTCAGTCTGCCTAAAATGGAATTCATTACAATACAACCCACACCTGTCTCTCCCTGCGTCTTTACTTTCAGTTAAGAGTATATGTTTCATATAATGACCCCACTCTATAAATCCTGAGGTCATCTCTCATTCTTTCTGGGGGATTCTCAGCCTATATTCACAAATACTAAGTGCTCGACTCTTTATCTAAGTGTTGCTTTAATCTGTGATATCCTTTCCAATCTCACAATGACATTTTTTAAAAAATTAAATCATAGCTATGTACATTAATGCATTTATGTGGTACAATGTGCTGGTTTTATATACAATTTGAAATACTTACAACAAACTGGTTAACATAGCCTTCACCTCACTTTCTTAATTATTGTGTTAAGACATGTATACTCTATTAATAGATTTGACATGTACCCTTGTGAAATGCACTATAGGTGTGGTCTCACTGATTACCCTCCCTTCATCCATCCTCCCCTCTTCCTTCCCCTTCTCTTCCCCTACCCTTCCCCTCCTCTTCCCCCTTCATCTTGGGCTGTAGTTGAGTTACAGCTTTTGTATGGAAGTGTGGGTGATTATATATTGGTTTCATAGTAGAGATGAGTACATTGAATACTTTTTTTTTTCCATTCTTGAGATACTTTGTTAAGAAGAATATGTTCCAGCTCCATCCATGTAAACATAAAAGAGGTAAAGTCTCCATCTTTTTTAAGGCTGCATAATATTCCATGGTGTACATACAATGACAATTTTGTTACAGTGGATTATGTTTCTAGTTGTTCTCCACTTCAAAATTCTCTCCCTCTCCCCCAACACAGAAACACTCTTGCACACACTCTTTCTTGCAGAGCTCTCAGAGATAATTACTCACACAAAGATTTGATTTTATGGGCTTGTCTTTCCCAGCTTCAAAGTACTAGGCCCTCCATAATTTGACTACATAAATACCTTAGCATATATTATAATGTGCACATTTTAGAGATCAACTTAATTGACTTATTCATGTTCTCTTTTTTGAAAGTCGTTAACTTCTCTCATAGCACTGACTTCTCTTCTCTCCTCCATCAGATCTTACTTCAGTTGTATCATCCACTCCTTTTCTTTTCTTTCTAGCACCTTTAAGGTGCCAGAATCAGTATTTTCAGCTGAGATACTTTCCTGAATCCAAAATCTACATATCAACTGCCTAATATTTCTTCTTGGATAGCAAATTGAACCTATATACTTTCCTCTAAACATTCAATAGGTCCTTTTGTACTCAATCATCATGTATTGATAACTCTACCACCTAAATATTACTGTGATATTAGAAAAAGTTCTTAGCTTACTAGGGTAACTTGAGTAATGGTCATTGGAGAGGGAGATAGAAAAAAATGCAAATTTGGAACTGTTATTTTAAAATTACGTAAATGAGAAAAAATACTAAAAACACAGCATATCTATTGGCATTATCCTAAGTATATATTTACTCATTATATCTATCATCTATCCATATTTTGCATGAAATATGAGTTTGATTTGAATAGTAATTCTCATTTTCAGATGTAAAATAAGAAGTCCCAATTTCATTCTTTTACATGTCAATATTTTAAAAACAAAAACTTTACCATATGCAGTATTTTTAAAATTTATGGGAAAGTTTTTTTTAAATTATTTTCTCCATAAACTGTTACAATGTGAATTAACATATTAATAACATGCTAAGTTAACATGCAAATATTGCACTTATAAAAGAATGGGGTTTTTTGCATGCATGTATGTATATACACAAGATAGATTTAATGTTATAATTCAATAAAAAATACTTCATTTAGAATTAATTAAAAAAATTGACATGAGTAAACCAAAGAAAATCCTTACTCAACACCATCCCATTTGCTATATTAGAGCTGTTTTATCAAGTAGAGCTCTAGTTTGGTGTCCTAAGGTAAGTAGTACAAGCTTTCTGAATTTATTTCATCATTATGAATAAAAACCTTTGCAATATAAAAATGTACCACATTTTGTAATTTCTGAACATGTTTTAAATGTTTATTTTAGTTCAAACCATGTAAAATTGCCAATATTTGATCATTTTGCCTACAAAACATCAGTTTCATATGGTTAATTTATATAATTTTGTTTTAGTCCATTAAGCTTACTCAAACTATTTTTTTAATTTCTGAGTAAAAACTGTACGTGTAATAGAAATGTTCAAAGAACATTTGAATTTAGTTTTACAAAATTATAGCTAAAACTTTTTGCTAATAATGTATCACATGTGATAAATGTATTTATTTATAGAGTCCTGTTTATAACATGATGACAACTATATTTTTATGTTACCTCTTCTTCAAATTTGTAGTATAGTATACTGAACAAACTCGTTAAGCAATATGCACACTGAAGTAATTTAACAGGAACAAAATTAAAACACTATAAAAATAAACAATTATGATTTGTTACTGGAAGCAGGTCCCATGATATCCTATAATCCAATAAAAATCCAGGTGCACACAAAAGATTTTAAAAATAAACAATTCTGAAGGTGTGTTTACATTTTACTTATTTAAATGTCACATTTATCTCTATTGGCAGTGAAACTAAATATTTACCTATTTTTTGAGTATTGCTCTTTCTTTGTGAATGGCTCTAAGATAACATAACATGTGAATGACATAGAGAAATAGATTAATGGAAAATTCAAACATACTCCTCAATATTGGTGTTTTAAAATGGCATTTCATTTGTGAAAGCAACTGCTATTTCATTTTCACTAAAGTCCGTGAAACATGTTCCTTCATATTTTATATCACTTCGGACCCTTTAAATTTTAAGTAACAGAAAACAGCTACCAGTAAGTTAATAATAAGAAGAGCATCTCAGATCTCAGGAAGGCACCAGTTCTGCAGTGATATTAAGGACTCGGGTCCTATCCATCATCTTGCTATCTGATTCTCTACATGTTAACTTGTACTCTCAGGCCAAATCCCTTCAGAGAACCAGCATGGCCATGGGTATCACAAGGAGATAAGGTCCAGAAGAAAAATAAATTTTCTTTCCATGTAAATATTTTTTTTTTTTTTTTCACAAGAAAATGTCTTCTTGTCCCTTGTTTTCATTGGACAGAACTATAACTCATATCCCTGGAAAAATAAGTCATTGGTTAGGAAATGGGGATCGCCTAATTGGCTCAAAATAACCAATATTCTAGTTTTTAGTGCTTCTCTATACACAAGGCAATGGAGAGAGAGAGAAAAAAAAAAAAGAGAGTGCAATGCCTTGGGTTAGGTAAGCTACTGTTTCCCATAGTCATCAAACATACGTATGTACTAGAGACTTTGCTAGAGAATCTACTCATTTTCATTTAGGAGAAGAAAACCTACATAAAATATTGTAAATGAATCTAGGTATTTAATACTTTTTCCTGAGCATCTCTTTAATAAAGAAAGAGGTCTAGAATGAATACAGAGAATACTGAATAACTCTAGGGAACGGATCAGGAACCGTGAAGGCTAAGCTGATTCTCATTTTAACTTACATGCTTCTAGATATTTGACTTTGTACAGTGAGAATGAGTTATACATCTTGCAATTTAAAAACAAAGAAAAAATTGCTTCTCCTAATAATATAATAAATTATTAAAGTGACTGCATTAAAAAGAAATACTTTCTGTAATTTAAAAATAAAGCTAAGAATAAAGCTTAGAATATGAGATAGCAGGCTATTATGTGTTGATGTGTGGAAGCCATTCCTTAAGGTTTGGGAAGCCCATCACAGAATATTGTGTGCAGAAGTTTGGCATTTAACAAAAGTATTAGATCAAGCTTAAGATATTGAGCCACTTTGAATTCAGGCATTTGAAGTGTAGCTAGTAGGATGGAGAGGTAATACTAGTGCAAAATACATATTCAACTTTTAATAAATATAAAATATCTCATTAATTATGGAGTTTGATACTGGCTGCATACTAAAATAATACTTTGGATTAATAATCAATATAGTTATTAACCCATTATTTGGGTTAATAAATACATATCTTCAAATTTGTTTTCTTCTGATTCTTATTCACTTATTGTAAACATAGCTCCCAAAAGGTGTAAAGAAACATTAGCTCTCATTTGTAGGTCATATTACATTTCTATTTCATGGTGCTGGTCTAGATGTCTCATAAGAAGGGCCAAAGATGCGAAAAGTGATGAAAGCACCTTCTCAAAAAGTTTCAGAGGATGTCACCACAGAGACTCATGAGCTTATCAGCTTCTTCTGGGAGTATTTAAGGAGCTCAGTGTTGTAACTGGGAGATACTACAGGTACTTCGGAAAATAGCCACAGGGATTTGGAGATAAGATTTCCAGAGACTACACTAGTGGGGCTGTGGCTAAGCTTTTGTGTTTTATTGTCTTTTATTGTAATGATTTTCACTTGCTTTACACAATGATATGATTCAAGGCTCACACAGACTTTAGCTTAAAACATTTCGGAACAAAATTAAATCATTTCAAGATGATCAAAGTAGAAGGCAATGCATCTATAATAATGTGTGACTTTTGTGATCTACTTTACTAATTTGTGGTACTAATAGGTGATAGTGACTTAATATTCATATTACTCACTTGAGATACTTCACATTACCTGAACATCTCCCCTTTTTCTGATCATACCTCTTTCTCTGAACATCTCTTTCTCTGAGATCACTCAATACTGCTTTTAAATGTAAGTTTCTTAATGCTTACCTATCTCCAGTTATGGGGTTTTACACAATTGTTCTTACGTTTTTAATGAACACCTTTTCAGCTTCTTTGAAGATCTGAGATATATGATATGATATGATATGATATCCATCATAAAACTGAGAGACTTTTTTTCTAAAACTGATAGATTTTAATATTAGAAGTAATAGGATAAAAAGTTATTAGTATAAATAGTCAGTTTTTACATCAATATAGTTAATACACATACATGAAAATCAAATTAACCTAGTAATAACTGAAGTATAAAATATCACAAAAATAGAAAACTTACTTAAGAAAAGCATTTAAACATTTTAATTACATACATATGCTTGAATACCTGCTTGAGTTAAAAAAATCACATAACATAGTTGAATATCTTTCCACTGGAATTCATCTCCTTTCCTTTCTATAATTATTACCTTTAAATATTTTATATCTATATTTCAAAATTTTTAAAGCACAATCTTATGTATTTACAAATATTCTATTCATAATTATGTATAAATATACACGTATTTACATGACATGTAATGGATATCCATGATAAGACATGACTATAAGGAAGCTCATATCCATAAGCTTTTATATATATGAATAGATTTCAGGTGGTTTTTTTCCCATTTTATTTATTTTATTTATTTTTTTTTTTTTTTGCAGTTTTTTGGGGCCTGGGTTTGAACCTGCCACCTTCGATATATGGGGCCTGTGCCTTACTCCTTTGAGCCACAGGCATTGCCCTTACCCTGTTTTCTAAATCAGAAAATTCCATATGATAATCTAGTATTTTCTATATAAAATAATCTGGGATTCCTCATGGATTAGCACATTTTGAATCTATTTTATTCTTTTAAAGGGCTGCTCAGGATTTCATAGTATAGATTAAACATAGTAAATAAAACTAAACTTTTGATAAAGTAGAGAAAAACATTTTGCCTTACTATGAGAGAATAAACTTCATTTCTTCCTCTAAACTTGGCATGCAAGTTTCCACGGGTTTCAGATTTGAGAGGTTAGCCTGTATTATCATGTCCATTTACATATAAAGAAACCATGTCCAGTGAGCATAAGAAACTTACACCAAATTAAACAGACAGTGGTGTGAGGATGTCTGACTGTACTTGGCAGCCTTCCAGTTGAAGTCAGATGAATTTTGCTTGAGTTAAGGTTGTTAGAAAAAAACATATTTTGAGCTAAATGTATAGCTGTTGTGAAGTACTATTTGTCATTAAGGGGAAAAACCCAAGTAAATATACAAGTGTAATATAGGTTGTGATTACTATTAAAATGAAAATGATCACTTACTGTACTATATGCATTCACTAAATTAAAAGTAAGCTACATAATAACTTGTATAATTCTCTAACAACCTCAAGAGTCATTTACTATTTTTACCTTCATTTTAGAGAAAAGAAAATTGAGGCGTATGTAAGTTATCTTACATGTCAACTTGACCGGGCTAAGGGATGGCCATGTAGCTGGTAAAACAGTATATTTGGGTGTATCTGTAGGCATATTTCCAGAAGAAATTAGCATTTGAATCAGTAGACTGAGTAAAGTAGATCACTGTCACCAGTGTGGTCAGGCATAATCCAACCCAGTGAAGTTCTGAAAAGAACAGAGAGGCAGAGGAAGGGAGAATCCTCCTTTGTTCTTTAGTGGGACATCATTACCTTCTCCTGCCCTTAGATAACTGAGATCCTTGTTCTTGGGCTAGGACTGTAATACTTAACTGTAACAACAGGGCCCCTTCCCTGATCCTTGACCTCTAATTCTTAGGCTTTGGAGAGACAGTTACACTACCAGCTCCCGAGGGTCTCAGGCCTTTGGATTCAGGTTGAATTACACCATTGGCTTTCCTGGTTTTCCAGCTTGCAGATGACAGATAAACTTTTCAGCCACCATAGTCTAATGAGCTTGTCATTCCCATAATAAATCTCTCTCTTTCTCGTATCTCTATCTCTCTCTTTTTCTCTATCTCTATCTCTGTATATTTCCTGTTGGTTCTGTTTCTGTGAAGAGCCCTAATACGCCCAACTTCTAAGCAGTGGAGACAACATTTGGATTCAGGAAATTTGGTGCAAGAGCTTACATTCTAAATCACTATTTATCATTTCCTTTCTCAGCAGCTAATCCAAGCTGTTTTTAAAAGCACAGCAAGGTTCATTTTAAGGTAAAGGAATCACTCTTCAAACACAACTTTTAAGACCAGTTCGATGACTTCTAAGTAGAACACTTTTATCCACATAATTTTTTCTATGCTTTTCAAATAATAGTGGATACTTCTTGTTCATGTGTCATATGACATGATCTGTTATATTAGAGATATAGCATCTAATTTAAATTATAATAATTTCTTATCTAATTTAAGTCTAAGAATTTAGACTTACATACTCTTCTATATTCTTAAATATTCTTTCCATATTCTTCTATATTATACCTGGTGAATAAATTGTGAACTAAGTTTGCCTTAACTGTTAAGAGGTACTACATGACAATTTATATTTCTCACAAGCCTCACATTACTTTAAATTCTATTAACTTAAAGAAGTTTGTGAATATATATATAATTTTTTAAAAGAACATTTGACGTTTATTGATTTTATCTTTGTAGTGTTGACATTTGCCTCATGTGATGATGTTTTATGGGAAGTCCTTTAGTTTCTTTTTGGTCCTTAGAAAAGAATAAAAGAGAAAGTGAATTTTAACAAATTCATAGTACCTAATTCTTCTCAGATTCATATCTGATCTCACCTTTATTTTATAGACTTCAATATGCAAAATGTATAAATATGGGTGTTTTGGTGGGCATGGATTTGAAGTCTTCTATGCTGAAAAAAATAAGGAAACTATGTATTTGTCATTTACTGTCTTTTCTCTGTTTTCATGCATTTATGACCCTTTCAACTTGAATATAGCAATTTCAGATCTCAAGCAACCCTGGAGTCTGTACTTACATTGTTGACTGGAGAGATTATTTCCTTTGCTAGAGCATGGTAATGACAGACTGTACGCAAGTAAAGGAAAACCTGAGGACTTTTATTATAATGTTTAGAGGAAGATAAGTTACTTAAAACAACCTCTATTATAGTCCCTTCTTTTACTTGCACTTGGTCTTTAAAGAAAGGAACTTACTGATTAAAATAGCATGCCAAACCTCTTTGGTTGCTTTAAAGTGAAATAAACCTGAAGTGTTATGTTAAGATAGCAGCTAGAAAAGACCTTCCATAATCTCCAAACTTGAAGTTGCTATTCTATTGGTAATCCCAAGATCTGGTAAAAACTATGAATATTCTCTTTATAAAAAGGCACATCTGACTCTAAATGCAACATTTGCCAACTTGGCAGGGATTCAGGCACCCTGGATGTCCCACAAGGTCCAATAATGTCAGATTCACAACTTCTAACTCAGAGTGTCATTGCTTCATAGTTAATAAAAATGATTCAACAGAATGCAGATGATGACATGGAAGTATGTGTCCAAATTACCTCAAGAATGCATTTGTCTCTCTATTCGCATATCTGTGTGCAGTGATACATTTTTTTTTTAATGTACGTGAATTTAGCTCATAATCAAATCTCTGCCCGCTTTTTTGCATGCATTTCTCTACTTCTCTCCGTGTATCTTTTATAAGAAGGTGTTTGTCATTAGGTTTAGGTTGTACAAGAATGATACCACGTTAAGATCCTTGGTTACATCTGCAAAGTTCCTTCTTCCACTTAAGATCCCATTCACACATTCTGGGATGTAGACATGTTTGGGGGGACATCATTTAACCCCTGCATTTATTATTAATATTTATTGGTCATTTGTCAGGTGCAGGGCACTAGCTATACTATTTCTTTTAATCTCACCAAAATTCTGTGACATAGGTGGCAAAGTATCCACTGCAAATGAGGGAGATAAAACCACAGAGGTCAAGCAACATTCTAGACATGACACTGCTTAGTCCGTGGTTGAGTTCTTGTTTGACTTGTACTCTCACTGGTCAGAGTTAATATGAAAAGCTCATTTAGATGCTCAAAATAAAACCAAACAAACAAACCAAAATTATTAAATTCCTCTTTGACTTTATGATTTAATAACATTGAAAGTTATATTAACATAAACAGCTGAATTACAGAATAGAAAGTACATAAAGTAAAGAGAAATTCATATAAATTGTTAAAAGAATTCAAAGGAAGCTGATTTACCCAGCCATTTATCAATTTATGGTGTCTCAATACCCTGATACAATGAGGCTGATTATGAATGCTTCATGTAACATTCTATCTATTTCTATACTCATGAATGCAAACCTACACTGTCTGGCTTAATGGGCATTCAGTTATTCACTTAATATTTGAATATCAGACAATTCTATTACCAACTCAGGATATACTGACAAAACAAAAACAAAACAAAAATAAACACCAAAATCCAAATGCTAGCCCTTCCTAATGGGATGTACCTGCTAGTGGAAGAGACTTTAAAAAAAGAAACGAGAAGGCAAATATATAAAATCATTGCTAGTTATAGTGCGTGTTGTGAATGCAAGGGGAGCCTTTGGTAGAGAAAAGTAGAGGGGCCTACTTTGGGTGGGATGGTCAGGGAAGGCTTCTTCTGTAAATGGGGCACTGTTGTGGAAGTTTAAACTTAGAGAAGGGCTTACTCATGAGAAAAGCAAAGAAAGAGCTTTGAAGACCAAGGAAACAGCCCATGCAAATAACTCAAAGGCTGAGGAATTCTTACCATCTTCAAAGATCTGTAAACAAGGATTAGTACAGGAGTGTTACACACTACCAGGCCGGTACTAGGGATGTATGTGGACTATTGCTTAAGATAAGGAAGGAGATTTTTTTTTCCCAGGTATAATAAGAAAATACACCAAGGCTTAAACAAGGATGTGACATAACCAAGTTCCTTTTGGGGAGATTGTATTTACTGCTTGATGAAAAATGGATTAGAGGGCGAGAGTGACAAGAGTGGAGGAGGGTTGAGTGAACACACTTTGAGAACTTAAAATGATCTGTGCTATACCAGTTAAACAAACATATCCGAAAAATCAAAGTAAATCAATATTTGTAGTTAAAAATACAGTGGTATCACTATTTGTTAGAGCTGGTCCTGTGTAAAAATATGTAGAGTTCACATACCTCTTCTTTCAACATAGGAGTTTATTTATTTATTTATTTATCTTTAATTTAATTTTATTTTTTATTGTTAAATCATAGCTGTGTACATTAGTGCAATCACCTGTACCCATTCTAAGATGCAACGGGCCAAGGAAGGTGATGGGTGGGGGGTGGTTTGGGTGGTGGGAGGGTAATGGGTGGGGCCACATCTAAGGAGTTTATTTATTTATTTATTTTTGAGACAGAATCTCACTATGTCACCCTAGGTAGAGTGGTATTTTTAATGATAGAATAATTCACAATGGGTAGGGATTGAGAAATGTGTCTTGAGTTTTATTTTTAAAAGCTTTTAACAAGTTAAGGACTTAGGCCAGGATATGGATCCCTAGAAAGATGCTGAACCTTGTTAAGTCTTTGTTCCACTTACCGTGCAGGATGATTTTAGTATTCTGCCACTACTTTTGGAAATCTAGGATACTAAGTCAAAATATACATGTACAAGGGGCTTTTAATTTAACTTTGTTCATAAAGAAACTAGAAAATATAATAAACAATGCAATACTAAACATCTAATACTATTTTTGACACAGAATTCAACATATTAATAGGTTCAAGAAATTTTTAAAAATTCCTTGGCAGTTGTATTCAATGATCAATATTCACACTATATAGCGCTTATATTTGCTTGGAAGAGGAGTTTAAAAATTAAAATAATATTGGCCCTTTATTTAAGGCAAAAAAAGAAAGGGATATGTAATTTGAAAGTTATAAATCAATGGCATAAAACAAAGCAGATTAAGGAAGCATGGCAAATAGATTTGTCAGATTAAAAATTAAGGAAGGCCTCCTGGAGCTGATTCATGAACTGTGCTTGATGAATGAGTTGGAATTAGCTCTATGAAGGAGAGTTGGAAAGTGCCTTATAGACTTGTAGAAAATGATTCAGTTAGTAAACTATAACCAAGAAAAACATCATAATCTAAAAGGAGAAAGAGGTAAAGAGGAAGGCATGCACCTGGACACAACATACAATATTTGAAGAGACAGGAAATGAGGGCAATGATTGAAAGGAAGACATCTAGAATGGTTCTACTTGAGTTTAACATTCTGGCGAAGGTGATGGTAAAGGCTGCGTTCAGTTTTGATTATGTTAGTTTGCAGTAGACATGATTAGTACAAAGGAGGATAAACTTAAGGGCAACGAGTAACTTACAGGCGATCCAAACATTTTGAAGATAGAAAATAGATTTGAATATTCTGCCTATTTGTAATCATTCCTGTGGAGTTTTATGAAGAATTTTGAAAAAAGGGACTTAAGACGTCATCAAGTTTATTGTTTTACCAAAGTTGAGATTACTTTTTATTGTGCATATTTTTTTAAAAATAGAATTGACTCATTTTAGTAATATAAATTAAATGGTGGTTTAGGCATGAAATATAGTGTGCCTTGTTTGACTATATTAGGTAAAGGCAAGAACTCTTGTCAGTGGGTACATTCATTGCTATTCTTCCAAAAACAAACTTAAGCCAGATTTACAGGCTAATGTCAGCTACATTTTTTAGGTAGCCAATCTTCAGTTTGCCATGGTAAATGTGAATGAAAAAAGGAAAAGAATAATTATTGAAGTTGAAACTTGTTCCTAAAGTTTTCATACAAATCTTTATCATGCTAATTAACTGGGAAATGGTACATACCATTTTGCATTGACCCAACATTTCTATTGACCATGGTTTCTTTTTCCCTACTTACCATATATCAATGGTTGTGTTGGTAGAAGAGACAGGAAATGAGGGCGATAATTAAAAGGAAGACATCTAGAATGATTCTACTTGAGTTTAACATTCTGGGGAAGATGATGGTAAAGGCTGAATTCAGTTAAGTGGTATGCAGAAACATCTGCTCGTGTCAGTGGGCCAATTGTGATTATAATTTGACTCAGTCTATAAAAAGTATACTAGTATGCTACAATCCTAATTCTACTTATTTGACCACATTATAAATGATAGAAAATACTTACTTAAAAAAAACATTTTCTAAGATTATTTTTTAATTTCAGTACTTGTGAATTTGAAAATAGGTTGTATTTATTTATTTATTTATTTATTTTATTATAGATAAAAATATGCACCATAGATGTGGCCCGACCCATTACTCTCCCTCCACCTAAACCTCCCCCCTCCCTTCCCCTTCCTTGGTCCTTTCCCCATAGTCTTGTGGTATAGTTGGGTTATAGCCTTCATGTGAAAGCTATAGTTTAGCTTCATAGTAGGGCTGAGTACATTGG